>OX402536.1:1065172-1368922 GCA_948098885.1 Drepanosiphum platanoidis
TAGGGGCGTCCAACACGGATAACTATGGTTATTACCTGATTTTATTTTCGTCGTATATCGCGCGGGTCGACGACACCGGCGCGATCGGTCCGCGATTATCATTATTATTTCTTTGGAAAGCACAAACGAACGAACATTATCATTTAAACGAAAGTGTTATTATTTTTCTGTTTTCGTGTCGTTTCCTCGGTCTCTCTCTCTCTCTTCACATCTATATCTTCTTAATATATATAAATCTCGTGTCACAATGTTTGTCCTCAATGGACTCCTAAACCACTTGACCGATTTTGATGAAATTTTTTACACCGCGTGTAATTTGGTCCAACTTAAAAGATAGGATAGTTTTTATTTCAAATTTTTTAATACATTCAATATTTTAATTAACTTTTTAATAAATTTGTATGATTGCACGGTGTATTTTGGGTTTTTCCGTGGCCGACCGCGATAATATCTATCTGTAACCTGACCTTTTTTCTATTGTATGTGTTTTATCGTCGGTGCTGTGTAGATATGAATTGTTCCGAGAATTATCGCCATAATACGTGTAGATATGAATTGTTAATACAGGTTAACCAAAAATATTATATAAATATAGGTGTAAATCTTACATATAAAAATGAATCGCAAAATGTGTTGTAAGCGCATAACTCAACAACCCCTGAACCGATTTCGCTAATTCTTTTTTTATAATATTCCTCGAAGTACGAGGATGGTTTTTACGGAGAGAAATTAAGAAAATTAACCCTAAGGGGGTTAAAAGGGGTAAAAATGGAAAAAATCCTGAGTCACTGTAGCTTTGTGGTATTAAATTTTGTCAATAGTTTCATTTAATATAGCAGAGGCCCCATGGGAAAGGATTTTTCGAAATTCGACCCCCAAGGGGGTTAAAAGGGGTAAAAAGGGTGAAACTAGAAAAATTCGCCTGGCTGGAACTGCTGGAGCTTTGAGTATGAAATTTGGGCAGCAGTTTCGTTTTATATAGTGGAGACCCCATTGGAAAGGATTTTTCGAAATTCGACACCTACCGGAGTTAAAAGGGGTAAAAGGGGTAAAAATGAAAAAAAAAACTGATAAAATAAAAAGTTATACTGCACACGGGCGAAGCCGGGTTATTCAGCTAGTATATATATAAAAATTTCGTGTCACGATGTACGTATGTTCGCGATAAACTCCGAAACTACTGAACGGATTTTGATAAAATTTGGTAACCATTTACAACATGGTCCAATTTAAAAGATAGAATAGTTTTTTTTTTCAATATTTATATGTGGCGAGCGCCGAGTATACCTATATACTGTAACCATAGTGACCATTATCATTGTTTATAAATTTTTTTGCGAATCGTTTTCAATTAAAATATTATATATACGTGTTTCATAAACTTTTCACATAATATACGTACATACTATTACAATAGGTTAGTAATTTTTCATAATACAAAATCCCCGTTTGAGCACCTCCCCTAGGGGGGTGTATATAAATAAATCTACAAACTTATTTTTCAAAATTCAACCCTTAAAAGAAGGGGTTAAACTTTTCACGGGCTAGATTTTGAGATGCAACGATCAGCGAGTAATTTGATGAATAGATTATTATGTCATCAAAAAACCCCGACGATCTTTACCAAAAACGAATTGATTTTGCAATATCATATTATTACATAACTTTTATCGAAATTGCGTGCGTGCGCGCACCATTCCTCTTTCAATCGTAGACGCCGCGCCGTCGCCACGCACTTACAACAAGTCGGTTATTTTTTATACTGCAAAATTCACTGGAAATATATGGCAAAACAACGTTTGCCGGGTCAGCTAGTATATAATAAAACACATTTCAAGACGTCCGCACTGAATTTCACTCGCTTTTAAACGCGACAAATTAACACGTTTGCAACGTTGAAAAACATTTTTATTTACACGGGAATGTCATCACACACGTGCATTCGATCCAGATTGATGGCCAAAATCAAACTACGAATTTCCATCGCGCTTTTTTACAGCTAGCAAACGTCTACTCGTTCGTTCGGAAACAATAATATTGTTCGCTGTAATATTCCGGTTTCACCCCCATCGTAACGTTTCAACATTTTCTTTCGAATAGTTTTTCAATCGACCTAAAATTAAAACGATCGATCCGTAATAAAATTAAACGAAAAAACTCTAAATAAAAACGTTTTCTACGTTTTCGGCATCGGATGCGATTCGCTCGAATTTGTATATTATCGTTGCAGTTATTATTATTAATTTTTTGTAAATACGAAGCGAAAAAAAAAAGAAAAAAGGTCAGGGACGCGATTTGAACGCCGCGCCGCACGCACCACGTGCGCGCAATCAAACGCGTCTGCGTTTTTAAATCGTCGTGATTTAAAAAAAAAAACGCGAATGCACTCGTCTTAAATGCACCGCGTGTGCAGTGTAACCAGTTTTATCGTCGCGCCGTCTGCTGCTACTATACTATACCTAGGGCTGGCGAGGTGGAAATCGATGCGAACATAAAATACGTGTTTACAGGAAAAAAATCAATTGGCCCTTTTTAAATGTTCATTAATGCGAGCACTGCGTTTCTTTCGCAACAACCCTCTAGATTTTACGCCCCTCAGTTTTTATTTCGTTCGTCCGCCCGCCCAGTAGTGTGTGTGTGAGACTGCAAACAACTATACGAAAAACTAAACTGCGAAAAGCGCCGATTATATTTTTATGAAATATTTATTTTTTATCACGCGAAATCTAATTTAGTTTTTAATTTAATATGGTTTTTTTTTTTAGTTTTACTAACTTCTGTTGATGTCACGGACAAATTTGACACCCGGGCGTGTGCGATACCCACCCCCTACGATTGTAAAAATAAACTCGAATTAAAAACTTTACGTTTATTTATTTATTTATTCGTTTAATTTTTTTTTTTTCGTCAACTTTTAATTTAACCAAGTTATTTAAAGATTTAATTAGCTATTAATTTTTTTTTTAATTCGTTTAAATTTTGTCGTTGTTGTTATCGATCTTGGCCTATTTTTAATTAAAATCATTCGTCTATACTCGATCGAGTCATTGAATATCGCGCCGAGTTGTTCGTATTTCGAATGTTTGTTTTTTTTTCGCTTCTTGTTTTGGTAAACCGCACCGTCGACACGATTTCCTTTTTTTTTCATCGATCATTCGACGAGTTATGGTGATTTTCCACCGGGTATACGTATATCGTTCATTGGTTCTCGCTTATTTCTACTTCAAAGCGGCGGAACAACGCGAATAAGAAATTGAACATTATCACTGGCAACTTTCTTCGGTATAAATAAGAAATGAATAAAACAAAAGTTTTCGATTGCTTATCTATATTTTATAATTCATATTTTAAATTTCAAAAAAAAAAAAAAATAATATATTTATACATATATGTATAAATTTATAATAATAATGACTTTAAAGTATAATAAAGACTGCAGATAACCAATTTTCCAGGCGATTCGGAGAAAAATCGACAAATTTACAACCGTTCCATATTTTAACATAAATGTGGAATTAATATTGTATATACATATTTAAGAATTCCTCAAGGTTACAAACACACTTGTGTTGAATAATTTTTATTGACATTTTATTATTATTTTTGTCCTCCCGTTGTTTATTCAAAAAATAACTGAATAATTTAAAAGCGTTGCTTTCGAGAATTTCTATATTTTCACACACACACACACACACACACACACACACACACACACACAAAGCAAACTTTTAACTAAGTATTTTCTTTCTTTTTATTTATGGCAATGCGATGTATTATTTTTTTTTGAAAAATTAAATTATTATTTTCGAACGCGGTCGACTTGGTTTGCTCGTTTGTATTGTGTAAGGATCTTTTTTTCATTTTTTTCTTGATCAATCTCTACAATGTAATGAAATGAAAATAAAAAGAACTGCTTTTGAAAAAAAAAATCATAGCGGAACATAATCAAACTTTAAACGGTCAAGAATAATGGCGTTTTGTGTGTACTCGCAAACAAAACTCAACGTTGAATATTATCACAACACTTTTTTTTATTTTTATTTTCCGCGAAATAATACAATATTAATAAACGATGGCTCGACGACGACGACGGCGACGGCCCGCCATTTTCGTGTATAAAGAATACCCCCGTTTCGTGCTCGTAATAGTCGCAGAAGGTTTTTTTTTCCCGTTCGAAAATTCGTTTCGCTCGAACGTTGTTTATTTGTAGCATATTACAGTCGGAACTTTTTGCGAATATATTTTAATTTCGACGACGACGGTTTACGTTTTTCCTAAAGATTTTCAAAGCGCTTTGTGAAAAATAAAATAACAACGTCGCGTGTTTTTCAAATACACAATCGCTCAGAATAATACTCGTTCAATATTCTTGAAATAAGATGAATTTAATTTTTGAAATTCGATTATTTACGGTAATAAGTCGGAGAAGACGCGCGCGCGGCGCTTTTGGTGAAAAACCCGTTTGGCGGAGACCATGAACACGAGTAAGTAGAGTTTTTCGTGAGGTCGTTGTTAAAACTTTGATCGTGAGTATGTGAATATATATATAGTACGGCCCCCCCCCCCCCCCCCCCGAGAGATGCTACTCTTCCTCGGCGCATCTAAACAATGAGCAATGTCCGCGTTCAAATGTAAAACAATTCATCAATTAAGAACGGCTGGGCCGATTTGGCTCAAATTTTTTTTGAATTGTTCGTAATTGCCGGGAAAAGGTTTTTACGAAAAAAAAATTTTGAAAAAACCCAATTAGGGGAGGTGCTGAAACGGGAATTTTGTGATGTACTTTTGAAATTTTAAATGGTTGCTATTGGTTATAGGAAAAAGTCAGCCCATTTATATGTACGTATACCTGTAACCATAGTGACCATTATCATTGTTTATAAATTTTTTTGCGAATCATTTTCAATTAAAATATATATACGTGTTTCATAAACTTTTCACATGATATACGTACATACTATTACAATAGGTTAGTAATTTTTCATAATACAAAATCCCCGTTTGAGCACCTCCCCCAGGGGGATGTATATAAATAAATTCAACCCTTAAAAGAAGGGGTAAACTTCTCACGGGCTAGATTTTGAGATGCAACGATCAGCGAGTAATTTGATGAATAGATTATTATGTCATCAAAAAACCCGACGATCTTTACCAAAAACGAATTGATTTTGCAATATCATATTGTTACATAACTTTTATCGAAATTGCGTGCGTGCGATGAACAATAGAACTTTTTTCATTGGGCCGTCGAATACGATCGCAGGCAAATCTATAGTCATTGGTCGATATGCTCGATAGGCGTATACAATTTTAAAGCGAAAACCCGACGACGCGACGTTTACGCAAAAGGTATGGATTTCGCAACGTCATATATTATTACATAAAGCGGCCCATAGACGTGCAATATTATTGCGCAATATCGGGGTTTGTACAATATAATTGATCGTGTGTAGTTAATATTGAAGAGTTGTGCAATATATTGTACGAAATCAAAAAAGTTTGAAATATATTGTGCAATTCGAAAAATATTGTGCCGTATATTGGTAATATTGTGCAGTATTCAGTAGTGCAGTAGTGCACAATAGATTGTACAACCATCAATATTAGCTCTACACGACTCAATTTAATTGCTCAAACTCGATGGTTGTACAATAATATTGTACATCTATGGGCAGCCTATAATATATTGTACAATCCATATTGCACAATAATATTGCACGTCTATAGGCCGCTTAACTTTTACCGAAATTGCGTGCGTGCGCGCACCGTTCCTCTTTCAATCGCAGACGCCGTCGCGTCGTCGCCACGCACTTACAATAAGTCGGTTATTTTTTATACTGCAAAATTCACTGGAAATATAATATGGCAAAACAACGTTTGCCGCGTCAGCTAGTTATCATATTATAAATGTTAGTTTTTTTTTTTTAACCATGAAAACGTATTAATTTTGGTTATCGGTGACGAGATGGCCAGAGTGACTTTATTCAATCAATATACCGATGAAATTTCACGTTGGATTTTTAGTCATATTTATTTATCACTCGAATGCCGAATGTTCGCCCCCCCCCCCGACAGATTGAATCCGTGTCGGACGATGAGCTTGGCCGGAGACGGAGATAATACAGAAATACGTAGATACGGGGAGAAAGAGAGAGAGAGAGAGAGAGGAGATGGTGAAAAAGAAACGGAAAGACGGATGGACGGAGGTTTGAAAAACGAGACGGCATTTTCATCATATCACACACACGCGCGCGCTCGCGCACGTGCCATGTTCCCGAGCACGTACGCTGATATGGAATTTAAACTATTACCGGGGGCCAATCATTTCTGCACAGTAGATATTTCCGCGGGCTTCTAATACGTTTACGGCGGATTGATAGAGGGTAGAAGCGGCGGGGGCAGCGTCGGAATCTCGTCGAAACGATACGTAATAATAATAAGGATCGGGGGACGAACGAACACACGAGTGCGGAGAGTTTAGGCGGGTCCACTGCAGTTTTTGCCTTTTCTTTTCACGCGTAGGCGCCGCTGTTTCGACACGTCGTTCAAGGCGCCTCGTTAAGAGTCCAGTTGGTTTTCAATCTGTTGAAATCGATCGGTTAATATGATTCTACAGCGTTCTGTTAATACGAGGAGAGCTGCAGTGCGCTTGATTACGTATTTTAATAGAAATGACGTGTAATCCATCGCTTCACTCGAAATCTCGAACACAACATTTTTTTCCCCGATGTATTTTCCAAGAAACCGCAACAACTTCCAAGAGCGTAATAAATATACACACCCATGTACTGATTTTTAATCTATTCGAGTAGACTAGTCTTTTTTCCTCATTCGACTTGTAACTCATAAAAATTAAAAAACTGACTTTAAACTCAACAATATCTATACTTTTCTAAACTAAATCGAGTGGTTAAAACAAATTAAAAATTAATCAACTCGTCCTCCACCCTTGCACGATATATAATAACCAGGGCTCGGGACTTAAATTAATGATATACTGATAAACATCAACTCAATTTTATTATATTAATTTGTTGGAATATTTTTGTTAACCCGTCAACGATGCCGCGGACGGCGACGGACTACGCGACAACGTAAATAAGATAAGAATTATTTTTAATTTCAATTCAATCAATAACAACTTTGCAGGAGAAAATCATAAAAAAAGTATAAAAACTGGTGAAAAAAGCAATAATTATCAGAAAAACTGGAAATAAGCATTTTTTTGAAAAATCACTGAAAAAATCAAAAAAAAAAGCACTCTCAAATTTCAAAATTGAACGTGTTGTAACATGACATACACTTCTATAGCACTCTGCTACATTTCAAGTCAATCCAGAAAAATAAGCAAATGCTTCAAGTCCCGAGCCCTGATAATAACGTATGATTTTAAGAAAAAGCCACGACGATAAAAGAATAATAACGATACGGTTCCGATAATAGTTAATTTTTTCACGAGACCTGCACACTTTTTGCAGCACGTCGTCGTATTCTCGCGATTGATCGCGTATTATTATCTCTATATATATAAAAATGGAGACAAAAAATTGGAAATTTAATCAGTTGAGAACGGCTGGGCCGATTTGGCTCAAATTTTTTTTAAATGATAGAGAATGTCGGGGAGCGGGTTTACAGCATAAATTATGGAGAAAATTAACCCTAAGGGGGTTAAAAGGGGTAAAAATGGAAAAAATCCTGAGTCAATGGAGCTTTGTGGTATTAAATTTTGTCAATAGTTTCATTTAATATAGCAGAGGCCCCATGGGAAAGGATTTTTCGAAATTCGACCCCTAAGGGGGTTAAAAGGGGTAAAAAGGGTGAAACTAGAAAAATTCGCCTGGCTGGAACTGCTGGAGCTTTGAGTATGAAATTTGGGCAGCAGTTTCGTTTTATATAGTGGAGACCCCATTGGAAAGGATTTTTCGAAATTCGACACCTACCGGAGTTAAAAGGGGTAAAAGGGGGGTAAAAATGAAAAAAAAACTGATAAAATAAAAAGTTATACTGCACACGGGCGAAGCCGGGTTATTCAGCTAGTTTATCTATAATTGCGTACCATCCACATGACACACGCGGCGTGCAGACCGGGCATCGCTATATTATATTTAACCTGCAGTCCTGAATTTTCTCATGCCGTACGGGTCGTATATACGTATGTTACGGCGACGGGCCTCATCAGTTACGTGGTCTCGAGTTCCTATATCAACACCGACGCCGCCGCCGGTAATTACACGCGCGAGTTTGCGGCGGCGCCGAGAGGAGACCCCCGAGGGAAAAAAAAATCGTAGATCACGAGGACCTGCAGGGGAGGAAATATAGAAATAATAGAAATCCCGACCGTGACGCGACCTGCGAGACGCGTTGTTGTTTTAAAAAGGTCACGCCAGCCGATTTCAGCAGGATCTCGAGCGGCGGCGGCGGTCCTGTGACAGATTAAACCATTGTAGACTTTCGAATTATTACTCGGCGCGGCGTTTCAAATAGTCGAAATACGTAATCGAATATTACCGCGCACATGTTATTTATATTATATATTACGGCCGACTGGCCGCGGAGGGGAAATATCATCAAGAGTCGTGTGCGATTGTTTTGGCTATTAATTACCGCGGTTTTACAATGCGAGTTTTACATAATGTTTTGTGCACAACGCCCCGGTCCGACGACGGTTATTGTTTGCTTTAAAAATACAAAACTTTTGTCGGTAAATAATAATATTATCATCTGAATAATGTATAAAAGAGTACGATGGACGTTCCCTCCCTCACCCCCAACGAGTAAATTAAATTACGCGTCTGGGGTGGGTTATTGCGGTCGTTTCGAGTACAGGGTAGTTATTTTTAAAAAAATCTAGCGTAGATTTTACCGTCTAATAAGAACTATAGTAATACGTATAAGACATACGTATAATCATCCACCGTCGACGTTTTAAAGTAGGAAATGGATTTTTTTTTTCTTTTCTCGAGTTTAAAACAATCGTTTAGAAAAAAGGGTGACTCGGAACTCCGTCATAGGTCACCGCGCGATGGATACGACGTGTTTTATTGTACGTACTTGTTTTACTCGCACGTCCGCGCGTTTGCCACGACGAATAATCACATCCCAGAAACGACTGTTGGCAAAAGTCGAGGCAATATACGTAGGTACGTACGCACGCTGAATATCTCATCGCGAGCTTCTCCTCCGAGTTCAATTTCCCATCATAATTAGATACCGAATGAAACTTTCGGTGCGGTTTCATTAAAGGACAACAGAGTGTCGGAGAAGTAAACGAAATTCCCCATTTATGAAATCTATACCATATCAGTCGCTCTCGTCGTTCTTTTATTCCACTCTGGATTAACGAAATAAATAATAACGATTAGTATAATGCTTCTCGAATTTAAAAAAAACAAAACTCGTACGTTTCGAGACGGGAAAAGAAAAGTGATAAATATTATTATTATCGTCGTTTTTGTTTTTTTACGTTTTCGCAGAGTTACAGTGGTTTTTTTTTTCTTTTTTTTTTGACACGGGCGTGACTTGAATGTATAGTTTTGTTTTTTTTTTTTTTTTTGGAATAGGGGAAACTGTTATAAATATAATATGAATTCCTTCGACTCGTGGCGGTCGATGGTGCCTTATTGAGTGATGTGAAATCGATTCGGACGAAAAGAGTCGAATTTCGTAAGTCTCTATCGCTTATATTCAAGTAAATATTTTTTCGAATAATTTATCAAACGATATACGGTATTTGAACCGATTGATTTCGTTTGTTTTAAGATTTAAATGAAATCGTCATTACGAATCGACGCAGTTGTATTTTTGCAAAAGTCTTTGAAGGACGTTGGTCGAAATTCCATTGATAGAAAAACGAATTACACTTCTCAAAGCAGACAAATCTATTTCTATTCAGTCATTTTACGACGTTAAAATCGCGCGACGTCTCGTGTCACTGCAGAGAACAGACGTTTTTCGCGTTGACGATTTTCTCTTTGTTTTTCGAGATCACGTTTTTTTCTTTTTTCTTTTGACGCGTGATTTTTATTGAATCAAGGCGCGTCGCTAAAAAAAAAAAATTACCGCCACTAAATATATCACGCCCAACATTATCATCAGCTGTCCGATGCGATTAAATCGTAGATTAAACAATCGAATTTTTTTTTAATTTTTTTCACTACATAATCGATAATTATTTTTCGATATGTAAGTTATCTGGAGCATAGCTCTGTTAAATTTAGATACATATTAAAGCTCTGCTCTGCTCCTCGCCAACGGACGGCTACTCCAAATCGGACGTAATAAAATAACCATCCGACGGGCATTTCCAAAATTCTTTTCGATCTGGAAAAACAAAAGTCCGAAGCGAGACTCGAGCATAATATTATTATTGCCGGTAAATACCATTCTAACGGTTAGACGTTTAGTTACCATATTATGCCATTGAGCTTTCGACCTCGAGCGCGAGTATCAGTGGCGTAGGTATATATATATTAAGAAGATCCGGGGGAGTGTATTCACCTTACTAAAATTAACTATATCAGTAGGATACTGTTTTGTGCAAATGATCGCCATATTTTTACTTAACAATATAATATCACAATCATCAGTATTGTTAATATTTTGCCAAATATCGGTAACGTTATTTTTTTCGGAGTTTCCATGTGGTATTTCAAAAACAGATGTAGGATTTTCCGAAGTAGATTCAACTGTCTTTTTTAAAAAACTGTCTAATTTGGGCAGTTTAGCATCTTTAAATTTTTGTTCTATTATTTTTCTTGCGCTTTTGTGCTCCACTCATTGGTTTACTTATTTTAAAATACAAATTTCAAAAAAAATTATACACTTGAATAGCAAATATTCAATTAATAATATTAATAGAAAAATTTTTTTATTTCTTTGGGCCCCTATACGAACGGGCCCGGGTGTGACCCCACCCTCAGATTGCATCGTAAATGCACTCTGCGCCGCGGCGCCGCGCCGGTCGGTGACGCGTAACGAAAAAGCTCCAGTTATTATTTCAACGATCGAATTCGGTTTTATTTTTTTCAAACGTTTTTATTTACGGTTTTATTATCGTTGTTTCGTTCGGCGTTTACCGCAGCGCGTATCGTCGAACGACGACTTGCATCGTAATACATATTATACCTTTTTAACGGGAAACGAAACCGTTCGTCGTTTTCGCCGAAATAATAATATCGTGTAACGTTAACGACGAGATGACCCGAACCTGCAGGATATCCTCCGGCCCGGGACGGGTACTTTTACGGCGGCAGTGACGACGACGACGACGACGAAGAGGATTGATAGAGATAAATGAGAGCGGAGAATTATTATTATTATACGTTATATTTATTTATCCGTTCGTCGGTGCACCGCCACCGCGGGTATTACATAGCCCGTGGGTGGTATTGTTTTATACATCTCGGAGACCAGGAAAAATATAATTTGCTGAAATTTAATCATTCTCCACCGCCGTCGGTCTCCGGAGGCTATTTGACTCTATGTGATCGGAAACCGTTATATTATTTTTCCTCTCGCCGACCGGCCGGGTAGTGCCCTAAAATATCTGTATATATATATACATCTGTATATATATATATATATATAAAAGTTCACCCTTCACGGCCACCTTCTTTATTTTGTGCTTTATTCCTCTCTCGGTAAAATGTTATTATATTTTTCGATACTACCGTCTATAGTTGTTTAAAAGTAAATCCCGCTAAGCCCTCAGGTCACAAGACATGATTATATGATAACCTAGAGTTTTCGATTTTATTCTTCGACCTTCTACGTTTTCTTATTCTTTTGAGACAATACGATATATATATATATATGACATAATATAATAATGTGAGTAAAAAGGTTATAACACGGAGCACAAATCAAAAAATACCGTTTCTTTTTCTTTTTTCACTTCTCGCAGTTATTTAATATCACGGTGTCAAATCCTTAATTTGCTCCTTCTTTGTGTCGCGCGACTTTTCTCCTCTCGGTTTGTGATTTCAAGACCACGTGATTATTATACACAATGAGTTCAGAAACCCACTACGAATAATTAATAGAGCTTTATCGTCCGGGGCGGGGGTTGTCCTGCGGTCCGCTTCGACTTCGAGGCGGCGACCTATTGTATTATTATTATTATTATTGTAGTAAAAACGTAAACGATACGATCGAAAACGCCGTACCATAACCATAACCGCGGTATAATGTTATCGGACGAGCAGAGACCTATTAAGTATGACGACACATAAAAAAAACCAAAAAAAAAAAATCTGTAAAAAATCGTTCGAAACCCAATCGCTATTTTATGTTCTTGAATATTTCAATACCTTATACGTTTATGCTCCGATAAAAATATACGATTATGTCGGGTTCGGCGGTATTGTTGTAATCCGTATAAAACACACGCTCCTAAAAAAAAAAAAAAAAAACCGTTTTTTACAATCTCGATCTCTCCGAAGTATCATAGTGGAAAGTCAATTAATACCAGACGATAAATAAAGATTCCACGCACGATGCGCGTTCGACGTCAATAAGATCGTAAGATATTATATTTAGAAACTGCAGAGTGCCAAACAAAACCGACGACCGTCGTCGACGATAATGTTCGCAAACGTCGTCGCGCGGAAAGGTTAATTTTGAATATTTAACTCGATCGTTGATGAAACTCGATGCCTACACCCACGCCCACGTCCTGCGGCGTTACGGTAATATTGTGTGTATAATGTCGCTGCTGTGCGAGAGGAAAACCAATATCAATTATGAACGCGCGCGATAAGTGCGACGACGACGTTTCGTTGGCTTCGCGTTCGGTAAAACACGCGAAGCGAGAGGAGACGGGCTGATGAATATTTACGGCCCGACAGTAGTTCGATCGCACCACATTTGAATAATTCCGGGACGATCATTACCGTTTTTTTTTTTTTTTCAAATCTGCGTCGCGGGCCGGATTACTGTCGACACCGTGTTTCGGAGCCGGGGATTTTTCGGAAATAAATTCAAACGGTCGTCGCGCGACTTATCGGGTCCGGCCACTGCCACGTGACGCGTACTGTTCGACAGACACCTTTTTTTTATTATTATTATTCATCTTAGAGCCGATGACCCCGGTTCTGTCGCTTTTCTACTTTGCGTGTTATTCGTATTTAAATGTGCGTCTGAACTGACTCAAGTCGAGCCAATATTTAAATCGAAAACACCAGAAAATCGTCGTCGAACGCATAGATTTAACCCCGTTCGTTATCGAAAAATATAAATTTACACGCACGATATTATTATGCACCGTGCACATAACGTATTATTGCATGCATTTATCTCCTGTTTATATAAATCGACTGGATTTCATTAAAAGTAACAAGTTATTCGCCGAGTTTTCGTCATCAAAAGTTAAACAAATAAAAAACTAAATACGAGAAAGTCGAGTTTAAAAGTTTATCTTTGACTTTTTTTTAAATTCGTTTACGCCTCGCGTTCACTATTCCACGAAACCTGTTGTGAAATCATCATTGTTACTGTAATGCCCCTACAGCGTCTCCGGTCGATTGCATTCTTCGGTCATTCAACCGGTGGTGTCGAATAAATTTTACAAAATACACGAATTTTTTTTTCCCAACACATACCGGCGAAATTATATTTATGCGACTCGAACGAGGTCGGTGGCGTGTACGCGTCTACCACAGTTTACGACGCTGATGTTTCCATCAGTCTTATCGTGGATATTAGTGATTCTGTTCCAAAATATTAACGAAAAGTAATCTATAGGCGTATCGTTTTTCGTTTCACTCGGGATCTTTATAAAAACGATAATATTAGAATAAAAAAAAATCCGACGAATATAATATAATAACCAGGGCTCGGAAGTTATTGCACTAAAAAACGTTGAAAATTGATTGCATTATTGCATTAAAGAATACCGAAAATTGCACTTAAAAATTGCGCTTAGAATTTGTTTTTATCAACGGTTTTTAATTATAAGTTAACTATTTATTTTTTTTATAGACATTGATTGCTTATTTTTCCGCATTTTCGACTTCAATACGAAATAATAAGACACAAACGTATAATACGACGAAACATGCGACACACTAAACGACTGAATACTGTAGATTGAAGACTAAACTAAAATTTCTATAAAAAAAAATAAATATATATATATTTTAACATACCTCTAACCTTCGAAAAAAATTAAATTATGTTATTCACAATTTACAAGTATATGAAATTGTACAAAAATGAGAAAAAAACAACAAAGTTGCAGTCAAATTGAAAAAAATTGTCAAAATTGCAACCGAATTGAAAAAATAGCTAAAATCGCTAAACGTTGCACTAAAAAACTTTTAGATTTAAATTCGTCCTCCCGCGAAATGAATTTAAAACCTACTTGGCAATAAATCCAAGCAATGAAAAAAAAGTCGCAAATGCAACAACTTCCGAGCCCTAAATTAATAACTATATCACGAGACGTCTGCAGTGAACTATTACAATTTTCATTCGAAATAAATGTCTAGCAAACGATGTTTTAACATTTTACCCGATTCGTATTTATCTCGCGGCGTTTACACGATGTGTAAACCTGTGGGTTTTCGCGCGATCGGCCGTTACGAGATGAACCCAGGTCGGTCGGCCGGTGGAAATCTCTCGGAAACGATTTCACCGCGATACCAATACGTGTGTTATCGTGACTATTTATCACGCGCGCGCGTCTCTCGGCGCAACTTAAGTATCCAATACTGTAATACTTCCCATTTCGTGCCCCGACTACATTAAACGATAATAGTTACTACAACTACGCACTTCCACACGTCGATACGATATTTTTCTATTTCCTTCTCTTTCTTCTTCCTCCTCCTTTTTTTTTTTTTTTTTTATAACTACATTTTTGTTGCGATTTTTGTTTCAGATTTGGCGATTTCGGGAAAACAACCGGAAAATGGTAACGTACCCGTGTTTGCATATTTTACACAATTATTGTACGATAGATAATTATTATCGGATGCCGTTTTATATTGTTCGATATCGTCGTCGTAGAGATTAAAAACAGTAAACTGCGATCGAAATCATATTATTGCATTTTGTTTTTCTCATTTTCATTGTCAGATATTCCAAAAGGATTCGAAGTATTCTCACTGTCGGCTTGTTAGTACCGAAATCACATTCACAGTTATTGCAATTATTTTATTTTTTTGCGCGACTGGAAACGTTAATCGTATATAATATTATAATATATTATAATTAAAGTCCGGATTTTTATGCACTCAAAAAGGCCAAAATAATATGCATTTATGCATCGAAAAACTTCAAAATATGCACTTGATATGCTCTTATACCCAAAATATATTATGCATTTTAATATTTATTTTTTTAATTTCTTCAATAAATAATAATTCAACATTGTTGAAAAACTTAATTTTTTAATTATAGACATCGACTTTAAACATTTACCAGGGCTCGTAAGTTCATGCACTAAAAAACCTATAAATTAGCATGCAAAAATGCACCTAAATCAGGTAAAATATGCATTAAAATATGCACTAAAAAGTTTAGAAATATGCATTTATATGCTCTAAAAATAAGTGCAAAAAAAAAATGCATTTTGAATGTTTTCTATCTTAAAAATTGATGATTGTCTACCTATAATATTGTAAACATAGAAAAAGGTCATTGTTAGGATCATGTTAGGATTGTATATTCAAAGAAATATCCATTCATATTTTTAGTAAAATTTTAAGTACTTTATACATTTTATTAAAATTAAAATAAATTGATACAACTTGTGATGTTTAATCTTATTATTAAATTATATTTATAAAAATTATTTTTACCTTAGAAGTTACATTGTACAATAAGCGATTTTTTTATGTTTTCTAACTTAAAAGATCGACGGTTGTCCGTAAATACAGTAAGTTTTTATACATAGAAAAAGATCGTTCAATGTCTGCCGAAGTCAGGGGTGCATATTTAAAGTTCAATATATCGTTTCCAGTCATATCTTCAGGTAGATCTAGATTTGTAATATCGTCTTCTTTGCCACTTAAAAGTTCGGATATTTTACAAATGATACTGTACCCAACATTTTTGTCAAGAACATTTTTTAATTTTGTTTTTATTTCAACGCTAGAGTGCCCATCTAATTTCATAAATTTGTCTACGATTCTTCGATACTTTTTCAACACAGTAAATTTCATGAAAAACGATTATTCTGAATTTACATGAAATAATATGCGCTAATGACTCCAAAAAATCAACTATACGCCAAATATGACCTAACATCCAAAAAATGCTAAAACATGCACTATTCAAATTTAAATTTTTATTACTATTGTTATGAAACGGATTTGCTACCAATGTAGCAAAAAAAACATGCGAATGCATGAACTTACGAGCCCTGTTCATTACAAATATGAAAATGCATACAAATCCGGACTCTAATTATAATACACTAGCTAGGTAGGTGAAAATACGACAACGGTTTACAATTTATAATATTATATAATCATTGGCAACTATACTAGTTGTCGTGTATAGTGCGCACACTCGCGCATATAATATTGCGATAATATGCGCGTCCTAAAAATGTTTTATGGAAAAAAATGTGTACGTACGAGTATATAATGCACGTTTTATCACGCCGAAACCTAAAAATATCATTAATCCGACTTTTACGGCCACTGCTATTGGTGTATTTCGAGTTAATTTAGGCCATTATTAATAGTAGGTAGCTGCTACACTATATTATAGGTAAGGGGTACCCGGTCTCTAATTTTCAGTTCATTGATGTAATACTCTTTTATGCGTTCAAAGTTATTATATGTTCATAAAAGCACACGCTGACAGGCCGTAACAGTATTTTAATTAAACATACAACACACAAACATATGGTACTATACATATATAATATAATCAAACAACGCGATATAATGCTTTTGAGTAGGTATATATTATAATATATCGAGTCAAATACGTTTTTTTTATTTTTTTTACAACGAAAATGTTGTTATACGCTGCTGAATGAAGTTAAATTTAATCTAATTAATTTCGAATTGTATGGAAATTCGGTGCGCTTAGCTAATTAGATATTTTTGATCCGCCGGGGTCTCTATTATATATCGCATCTGCAGTCGAGTTGATGAAATTAAAATATTTATACACATAAATACTACGGCGGCGTCGTGACTTACCGTCGTCGTGATATTCCGATGGAAATATAAATTATTTTTTTAAAATTCTACTAGTAAGTAGGTTAAATTCCTTCTTGTCGAATTCGTATTTACGTTGCTCTTAGCGGGCCAAGACATTTTCTTTAAAATCCGTGCAAATTACTCGGTTCTTTGTCGGTGCGAGTAAAACCGTTTTAAAACGAGTAAATTTCAAAGTATCGCCAAAAACGAAAAAGGCCAACATTTTCTGAACTTGAATCGAAAACGGCTACCAATGCCTGTTTTATGGAAATAAAATAATTGGTAAAAGTTATCATTTCCAAACCAACCAAAGCTACGATCGAATCGTGCCGAGACGAAAACATTAAGTAAAAAATAAATAAATAGCATCTATTGTGTAGTATCGGAACATCACGACGACGACGTATGTATAATATTTTTATATTGCGTCTAAACAATCCGAACTTAAAATCGCTTTTACTCCGTCTTTACTCGACGAATACTTCCACTGCACGTAATTATAGTTTAATACCACATAATAACGTCGCGATCGAGCTGGCGAAAAGTTTTCAACGAAACGAATTCTAAATAATAATAAACGTTGAAAATCCGATTTTTTCACCGGAGAGGGAGAGTGAGTGAACGAGAGAGAGAGAAACGGAAGAAAAAAACTAACAAACTGGTAAATACAAATAATATACAGCTATAATTTTTGTTTTATGAAAGTTTGAAGAAATTCTAAACAATAATGATATAATGTTATGACTACTTTTTGATTCGTCGTCGCCGTGATGTTTATTGTCACAGAGAAAACTTTTTATTTTCGTAAACTTATATAACCGAATATGACCGTGTACGAACGGCGCATTGGCAAATATCATAACTTTCGCGTGTTACATCACTCCGGGGAATACCGTTGGCAATAAAAAAAAAAGAAAAAAAGAAATTTAGTTAAAAATCAAAAGACTTATTGTGAATCAAAACTTGTTCACACGTGTGTAAGTAGGTGTGGGGGACCGACTGTATACTTGGCGACGCGTTTTGTTTTTTTTTCGAAACACTCGAGATATTTCACACGCGCGGACACGACGAAACACAATATAAGAATATAAATATTTATTAGTCGGCGTTTGTCGTCCGATCGATAAGTACGTACGTTCCACCGCCGCCGCCGCCGCCGCCCGGTCTCGTCCTGGCGACCAACAATTCCACACTATAGTTTTGCAGGTACGTCGTAGTATTGTTCGCTTAAGCTGTTGTTATATTTTTCCTCGTCGGATGTGTTGTTACGGACTATCGTGGACAGAATATTTCGACGGTATCGAGGCGGATAAAACGATGATGGTTTTTTTTTTTTCGAGTCGAGTGAATCGTGTTTGGAAAACTCGTTTTTTTTATACGTTCCGAAAGTGTTTTTTTGTTTTTCCAAATCATCGTATCGCTCAAAGTGAGCGTACGACTATTATATGATATTCAAAATCGTCTGTTTTCTCGTCAAACCAACATATTATTATATCGGTTCCTGAACAATTAGCAAGAAAAAAAAAAAAAAAAAATCGTGAAATTCCTTTCTCGTAACATCGTAAACGCGCCTATTCAAATCCGCTGAATGGGAAAAAATAATTCTAAACCGCGTTCGCCCTCTCCAAACCGATATATTCTAGACACTGCTCTTGACATGAAATATTATGAAGATTTTTCCGCCGCTCTCGATTGAAGTTTGCCAATTTACCGATTGCCGCAAGCTATATTATAACATCGTGACCGCTCTAATAATAATATATAATATACACACGTCCGTCGATAAAAACCGAACGATTTTGTTTTAAATTCTTTTCTTCCTTACTTTTATCGAACAAAACCAAGTGTCCCAAGGTTTTGCATCCTAAGCGGCTTCGAAGTCGCGCCGAGCCGTGCGTGCTCGCGACACGTCCGAATGGAGGAACCGAAATTATATTTTTATAATTTATCGCGAATAATACGTAATTATTATGGTCTGATTAAAATCGATCGGTGGTTTGTCGGTCGGTTCTTGTAACGACGAAAACAAAAATAATATTCGGGTCATATATTATATTATAATATTATTATCATCACGGTTATGTTTCGTCTACGTCACTATACGTATATTGCTTTCGACGCAGAACGAATTTCGGCGAAATAGTTTCAAGAATAATAACAGCGCGAGTTGAATATAATTCGCAGACCGATTAAACAAAGAGCCAAACAGTGCGACCAGTACGCCCGGGCAAAAGAGAACGAGTTTCGAGTGGTAAGCCACGGGTTGAGTCGTAAACACACGCGTAACATACGCGTATATATTCAATATGTGTGCGGTTTCTAGACGTTTATTAACTTTGTGGTTATTTAAATAAACAATCCGAGTTCATTGCGATAGAATACCATGCGGTTTACCCCGTTTACTACAATATATGTCGAGATATACGTACAATTGATCATTTTGCACCTCTATTTTCGGAGGTCCGCCCCCTATCCGATAGCAATCGTTTGTTCTTTATTATTTCTAGTATATTATTGGGTTTGTGGAAGAGCAGCGTTTCCAATCCTCGTTTTTCCTTATTTTCCACTTGGCATGTCCCTTTTAACTGGACCAACAAAGATGTTTCAAAGTATTTTTCTTTCCAGAACCAAGAGCTTTCTTTCCTCATTTTTTCTCACAATGGCCACGTCTCGGCTCCGTATAAATAATCACAGGTCGCGTATTATTTAGTGTTGTATGTAATTATTGTATTTTGAAATTCTTTGAAAGTGATCCCAGTGATTTTCTCTCTGTGAGTATAGATATTAGATATCCTAGGCACTCGGATTGTTTTGTTCATTTGAAATTTCGTTCGAGTATACATAATCATTTACTTTTATAATAATAATTATTATTTGAGAAAATCCGTCGTGAGAATTTGTTTTTTTTTTTTTCCATCGCGTAAAAACGGCGTTTGAGAAAGCGATGAAAATATATTATCAAGTATGTTTCGTCGTAGTAGTGCGTTTCTCGAGACGGTGAAAACTCGACACAACGACGCGTCGACGCGCGCTCTGAAAAGTATTTCAAATTTTCCCGGAGTTTTCCCGAAATCGCGAGAATAATGTACGTATGTACGTTCAATATAACAATAATATTTAAATCAAGTTACGCGCGGAGAATAATTTAACTCGGAGCGCAATAATTCCGTAGAAACGCGGAAAAAACTTCACCAGTGACTCCGCGTATAATAGTAACAAGACGAGTGCCCCCTTTGATGAAAACCAATCGATTTCTACTTTTGTTTTCGGCGTATCGTCCACTCGATATCGTCGCCGATCGATAACGACGTTCATTTTTTTTTTTTTTTCGCGTTCTAAATAATATACGTACTGTATTCGATAATAATATGCATATCCCACAAGTAGCGCAGGATTTATTCGTATCTACAAACGAGGCGTGCGCGTGTTTAGTGTTTACTCGTAAGACTATTGTTTTAGCTTAATGAACGTAAATAAGTTTTTTGTTGTCGAAAACCACCGTCTAAACTTACTGTTGTATCCGCGGCGCGGCGCAAAGCCATAAAACACCGTTTCTCAACCTTTTTTTTTTTCTTCACCATTCACTCGACCTCTCGCCAGTGCTTTGCAGTACTCTCCGACGACGGCTTTCTTTTTTAGTCGTTCGTTAATAAAAAAACCTACCGACTAATATATACATAATATATATTATGACGTGTTTTATAAAAATATTTACAAAGTTTTCTATTTTCTTATCGATATAAAACAACAACGCGCGTATTACGTTTGGCCCTTTTTCTCTTTTGCGCGTCTTCCAATATAGCTTATTCTAAGTGGTCGAGAAACGCTGCCGACTAGAAACACATTTTGCAAAACCTCAATGATAATTAGAAATCGTTGCGATATCACATCACGCGTTTATAGCCGCAAACATAATATTTATCACGTCATCTATTATCGACTACACGCGCAGTCGGCAAAACAACTAAACTACGTATATTATTATACAATAGTCAAACGGGAAAATGTTAAATCGTTCGGGGTGTGTCGAGCGCTGTTCGAGAGTGGCTAAGCCCCCGTCATCCGCCCCCGGTCACGCGTGCTAGGTTAATAACGCGTAATGCTTCTGCGAAACTTACACATGACGTGCGAAAACATCTATACTGACGTGTTAAGTTGGAGGTGTTTATATGGTTTTATTTTACTTTGTTTTCCGAGTACCGTTGTTTCGACTGCACAAAATAAACCTCTCGATATAAATCGACTCGAACACTTCGGTGCCGTCGCTAAACGCCGTTACTCGCTGCCCAGGTCTGGCCGGTAACCGAGTTACGTGTAACTTGACTTAAAATACGGCACGTACGACTCTGGCCGCGCAGTTGCCGGTGAAACCCCCCCTCGCGCGTATACTTCAAATATCTATTATATAGAATTATTTAGACACTCGCGTTGTCCTAGTCGAGTGACTATTGTTTCTCTCCGGTAGTTCAAAATATACGTCGAAAATATCTCATAACTAGGGCAGAGGACTTGTAGCATTTGCATATTTTTTTTGCACAGTCACAAAAATAGCAGAGTGCGAAACAAATACATTTCATGCTTCCACAAAGCTAGTTTTGAAATTTTATTGTGCATATAAATGCATATTTTGCGTTTTTTTTGGTTTTTAGGGCATATTTTACACTTGTATACGCTATTTTATACTTTTTGAGACATATTTAACTTAAATCGATTTTTTCCACTGTGACATTTTCATTTCAAACAATACAGTCAAAATGTTTGAATAAAAATGTATTTATTTTTAATTTTTGTCGTATAATATGGTTTTTGACTGTGCTCGGGCACAAATTCTTCCTAGAAGCGATAACGATCTAACGTAAACTATACCTACGACATCACCACTACAGACGTGTACGCACCATGCAGGCTTTTATTTTATTAGGATTTATTTATAAAACGTTTCTAGACACGACAAGAATCAATATTTTAGTATTTAGTCTCAGTCAGTTCTGCGGAAAAATTTTAAGTGCATATTTTAAGTGCATATTATGGGGTTTTTTAGTGCATAAGTGCTTGCATATTTAGAGCTTTTTTAGAGCTACAAGTCCTCTGCCCTACTCATAACAATACGTACGAATTTAATCGTCGACCAGTTTATTTTAATTATTATTTATTTGGAATTCGTTGGAAGTAAACAGATTTATTATTTTTAAATCCGGCACATTAAACGTAACCGTACGTAACTTGTAGTAACACTTGACCACCGCGGTCATACGATTCGTCGACCATTTTTCTGGTTACGAAACCAACGCGGACATCTATGACGCGTATTGAAAAAGCTCGCCGGGCTGCCATTATTTTATAGGATCACGTGCGAGAAAAATAGATAAATAAATAATAATAATAATAATAACAAAGTCGCGTTCTCTCGTTTCGCAGATTTATCGATTCAATTTCAAGGGTCCCGGTTGTTAAACACGTTAATATCATTAACTCGCCGGAATAACGAACCCGCGCACCACTTCCGTGTCCGACGGAGCGAGGTCCAGGTCCAGTTGATTAGGGCGCGGTTTCTGAGATACACACAATTTCACAAATTATAATTTAGGTGTAACCTACTCAAGTGTATAGTATATAATTTACAATGTGCAAATGATTTCGCTGACCCGCCGAAAATACGAGCGCCTTTTCGAGAACGCCCGGCGAACCGTTTAACGAAACCGTCGCGCGCGCGTACGTTTGGCGAATTTCGTTTAATTTTATGTATTTTATTTTCTCGTCTCGCATAGTATGCTAATAATAATACGACCGGTCAGGTTCGACGATTCGCGTAACAGAATAAACACCTCGTCGTCACCTATTACGTTTCGTAACGCCGCCGCGAACAATAATAATATAACGGTCGGGATCCGAGTAATCGGAACCTTAAATTAATAATTCGACGACGACCCGTCGTCGTAAATTTCAAAAGGAAAAAATAAATAAATCAACGTGGCACGAGAGTATTAAACGAATTCGAAAAATCATCGCAGTTTTCGATTTTCAACGTGCCGTCGTCATCGACCGTCTGAAAAACACGAAATTCAAATCGATCGCAAACAGATGATAATAATAATAATTACCGGGGTTCGGATTTTATAGCACCGAAAATATGCGCTAAAATATGACCGAAAATGCGAAAATAGGAAAAAAAAATAAAAATAAATACAAATCAAAATTATTACAGTCGATGGTATATTATAGAATCTACAATCATATGGAACAATAACAGATAAGAAACGTGGGAATTTTTCTTATGGATTCACGTGTAAATTAATACTATTTGTCATCCTTTATGTACATAAAAGAAGAGGCCTTTTTTTATGTTCCCATTTCGTGACGACGCTATTTCACTTTTTTCCAATTTTTTATCTCACAGAGTTGTTCCAAATACCTTCCCGAGTGTCACCACGTCGTCGCCCGATTTCAAAATTTTGCTTTTAAAAGGGGTGAAAAATGGAAAAAATCTCCGGAGCCACTGGAGCTTTGTGGTATTAAATTTGGTCGATAGTTTCGTTTTACATATATGTATAGCAGGGGCCCCTTAAGAAAGGATTTTCCAAATTCAACCTCCAAGGGGGTTAGAAGGGGTAAAATGTGTTAAAAACGGAAAACGTTATTTCTCGATCGGATTTTGCAACGATCGGCGAGCATTTTATATAAATAGATTGTTATGTCATCGAAAATCCCGACGATCTCTACCGAAGAAACGTATTGATTTTGCAATATCATATTATTACATAACTTTTAGCGAAATCGCGTGCGTGCGACGAACAATAGAACGAATACAATAGCACTTTTTTCATTGGACGATCGAATACGATCGCAGGCAAATCTATCGTCATTGGTCGATAAGCTCGTGACGTATACAATTAAAGCGAAAACCCGACGATGTTTACGCAAAACGTATGGATTTTGCAATATCATATTATTACATAACTTTTACCGCAATCGCGTGCGTCCGTTCCTCTTTCAATCGTAGACGCCGCGCCGCCGGCGTCACATACTCACGACAAGTCGGTTATTTTTTTATACTACAAAATCCACCATAGAAATATACGTATATGGCAAACAACAACAACAACGTTTGCCGGGTCAGCCAGTTCAATATACAAACGAGATATATATGAAAAATACAAAATAAAGCGTCGAATTAAGAATATTAGCAAAAAAAAAAAAAATAGCGTCAAAACTTGAGAAAAATAGCACAAATGCTATGAAATCATCCGAACCCTGATAATTACTACTATATTCGAATTCGACGCGTCGGACGCCGCGCGCACGTGAGTCTCATGGGCGCCCCGAGGGGGGTGCAAGGGGGTGCACTTGTTTTTTCAAAAAAAAAAAAAATTAAATTAAATTGAAAAAATTGAATGGTATTGAAACTATTTTATTTTACATAATTGTCAATATATATTATTTATATTATGCATTAATGCATTATAATACTTATTTTTTAAACAATAATTTTGGACGCCTAGATTTTTTGTTCCAAATTCTTCAATGGAATTTTCAATGAATTTGTTGTCATCTTCTATTCTCTTTCTGTGTACACTTATCGTACACAATCCGGACAATCGTTCATCGCCCATAGTGGCTCTGTTCCATGTCTGGACTCGTCTTAAAGTACTAAATGACCGTTCAACACTGCAAGTTGTTGTTGGAAGAGTTGCTCCGATCTTGATTGCGTCGGCTACAGCTGGATAAAAATCTTTTGATATTTCGATCAAATCTAAGTAATCAATGGAATCCGACACAAATTTTTCCACATTTCATACCAACCCATATTATGGCTTCAGTTACAAAATTCGATGACAAAATATTTATCCATATAGTTTTACAATATCATTTGATATGAAAATATACTGTTGTTCTTTACTCAAGTTTTTCATAGCATAGGGATGAAGATCCATTTGAGAAAATGATCGATTGTGAATTTTAGTTTTCTAGTTTTCTAATCGCAGCCACTATACCCGCGTTACATTGTAGCCATTTGAAAAAATATTTTTACGTATTTAACTATTATTATTATTATTACTACTAATTATTATTATTAATATTACTATTATTATTATTATTACGTATACAAGCATTACTTTAGAAATCAGCGTATACCTTTTTCGCGCGATTCACCCCCCTGATAAAATTTCTGGCGGCGCCTATGGTGAGGAGTCTCGTTTCGAATTCATATTAAAAACGGCATAGCGTTTTCGTGTGTGTGTGCAGCACACCACACGCACGTCAAATATAATATTTTATTCGCGAATATTATATGTAATATCGCGGATTATATATTATACGATTCGATTATTTCTCCGAACGCGTAATATTTTTCAGACGTGTATCGCGTGTACACACATACGTACAAGTATATATAATATATTGTATACGATACACACGCAATAAACATATTATTATTTAAATTGATTTATATATTACGCTCCTCCGCGTAACACATCGCACCTACCGCCAAAAACGTTCGATAAAAAATACGCCTTGTCGGGGTGGGGGTGGGGGGGGGAACGTTGCTCGTGTCAGTTAATATTTCTCATTCGAGAAATACCCCCCGTCGGAATTGTCTAAGCGCAAACTTGTGTTACTATGGCGATGGATACTGCGTGTGTTTTTCTCTCGTTCTTTCAATCGTCCGTGATCTGCGAATTCAATAACGCGTATAATACGGCTATTACGTGGCACAAAAAAATACACACACACGCGCGCGCGTAATATATCGAGTGCCTCTACATTTTTTCAGCGGTCGACGACGACGTTTCCGCGATTTTTCAGCGATTTATTCTATTACAATTCGTATAATTATTTTCAATTAAACATTATTTCGAAATACACAACAATGGTAAATTACACGGTTTTGGTTTTACTACGACGACGACGGCCCGCGTCTAAATTATAATATCGCGTACGTATTATAATGGCCGAGACACGGCGGCGGCGGCGCGGGTATAATATATTATTACGATATTATTATTATCATAACGTTTCTGGTGCGCATCGCGTGAATTATTGCACGCGCACGCGGACCGCGCGTGTACTTACTTTTCGTTTTTACTCGCCGCGTTGTTATAAATACGATATACATACACACGTATATTATATTGCGTTTTGGCGGCGAGTATAAAAATCGTAAAAAAATAAAATTTAAAACCCAGAAGGAAACCCAGGCTGCAAACGGAACGATAGTAGTAATAATAATAATAATAATATTCTTTCCTCTACGGCATTCCGAGTATGAATATGAATTATTTCTCGCGCGGACCGATGCAATTAAGGTGGTACCTATATAACGCCGTAAATTAGTATTTACGGTCTCTGGGGGGGTGGGGGGTGGGTCTCCTACTCGCCGACTCTATTCAAACAACGCCCCGGCCCGGTTCTCTCTCCGTTGCACAGCTCTCTGCGTGTATTTCGACATAAATCAACTCGTCCGCGCCGGCTAATATTAGGTATATCATTATCGTAGGTTTTTATTTTTTCATTCGACCGCGATTTACGTGTGACGGCCGAGTCACACGCGGCTCGCTCGGTCGTCGTTTCGCGTTCGCGTTTGAAAACTACCGGCACAGCAGACCCGACCAACTACCCAATATACGTCAGTGGCTGAATTCGCTGACGACAAAATTATCTTCACTTGTCAAAACGATCCATATACCGCAAAGCTCCACTTACAAAATCACCTTAACAGCTTATCTTCATGGTACACCAAATGGAGAATTAAAATTAACAATGAGAAATCATCTCACATAACGTTCTGTCTAAAACGAGGTATAGTCCCAACACTGACCCTAAACAATCAAATCATACCACAAGTCTCAAAAATCCGCTACCTAGGCCTAACCCTGGACAAACGTCTTACCTGGGCTGAACACATAAAAAACAAACGAATCACCCTAATTCTCAGAAGGAAATCGTTGCACTATTTACTAGGGAATCACTCAAAACTCAATCTAAAAAACAAACTCCTCGTTTACAAACAACTCCTTATGCCTATATGGTCCTATGGCATCCAACACTGTGGGGTGCGGCTAAACTATCAAATTTAAACAAAATTCAAAGGTTCCAGTCAGTCGCTCTGCGAATGATAACAAAAGCCCCCTTCTACGTGTCCAACCAATCTCTCCACACCGACCTCCATATTAAGACTGTCTCCTCCGAAACATCTTCAATAATTTATTTACAAACGCTTCCGATCACGACTAGAATCCCACCCAAATCCTTTAATCAAAGCACAAAATTCAAACGAAATTCCGGGAAACCCTATTAGAAGGCTGAAAAGGAGATGGTGTCGCGACCTGGCCTAATTAAATTAATTAAAACTAATACAAAAATAAAAAAAAAATTAAATTAAACAATTAAAAAGTGTAATCGCTGGATTATTTCTTTGCCCTCTTATTCATGTCATAATTATAAAAAAAGCCCATATACTTATTGTAATAAAATAATTACAGATTGTATATTATATATTATGTAAAAATCAAAAAAACTACCGCCCCGTTCGACGACCCGATCGCTTTGTTGCCAACTCGTGGGCATTTTTTTTTATTTCCAGCCAGGGCGCGTTTTCCTCACGGCATCAGCGTTACTTCCGTCACCGACGCCGAACGCGTCTTCGTTCGTTTGCCGATTTCCGACAGCCGTTTTGTCGGCGTTTTCAGTTGGTAAACGCTGCTAGTGTATAGTCTTTGTATTTTCTCAACCGACCTCGCGGCCAACGTTATTGTCTCGATATTTATTTGATCACGTGCTCATCGTCGGAAGCGATTGAATGGCCGTTTTTAAAAAAAACACCGCCCGAAATTGTCGAAGACTGCGCTAAAATATAACGCGCGGTCGTCGTTATACGCGCAAGTTTGTCGCAGTAAAGTTTTTAAAATACGATGTTTCGTCGGGACGAGAAATAAAATAAAAGTTTAACGTAGGAAAAAAACGGGATGCCTTGGCCGCAATTTTTCACGTCATTGCAAATTATTCTCTTCGAGTCTAGTGTAATTATTACGCGACGTGCTGTTGCCTTTAATATACGAGTATATATATAAACAAGTATATATATATATATACGCGCGTTGGAACTTTGTGTCCGCGGAGATAAACCGAAAAGGACTTGAAAAGAGGTTGAAAATAATGATGATAAATCCGTTTCGCCACTGCAGGTTCGTTTTCACACCTGAACGAAGAAAGTCAAAAGCGATGATTTATGATTGAAGGTTCATTGATTCATTGAACTGTGCATTATTATTATTATATAGGCGCGCGCCGTGTACAATATAATACGTACGCGGGTTATAAATAACGGGCATTTACAAAAATATAAATTACGATCTTTTGAAAAATGAAAATTAGCTTTTGATAAATGATTTTACTCGAGTTCGACGAGTGCGCGTAAAATATAATATACGCGCGCGCTTGACACACATCGCAGGCAGTTACGCCCGATGATATTATTGTTATTGTAACGTTGTCGTTAAGATTATATTATATACAGCGAAACCACCCCTAACGGACGCCTCCCAATAGCGGACGATTTCTTAGGTAAAAAATAACGACGAGATAGATTGTGATTGATTTTTCTTTTTCGAATTACCATTTATCGTTTATATATTAAATTTGTTTAAACCGAATAATTACGCGTGTAACCCACGACGACGCGACGGTTCGTGGTATTTCGACGGGTAGGTACGCACGCGTGTTTTGAAAAACAAAAAGCGGACACGCGCCGTCATTATTTTCAAATGCCATGTACGACGAGTAACATCGCGTGCTACGCTCACTGCGGTAGATTATGATGAATACATTACATCGACCCGTTTTATAATATCGTAAACTCGCGAAAAAATATCGAAAAAACGTACGTGAAATACGTCACAATCGAGCGACCGCGAAGGAAAAAATCACTTAATATTATTTTCGTAGCCGATTTGCAAACGTCACGTCGTCGTCGTCGTCGTCGTCGCGCGTTTCTATTTTATAATCTATATACATGTATATAAAAATCGATGTACATTTGAATAAATTTTATAGCTCAAGATCCACCGAACCGATTTCGATAAAAATTTCAGGGCATATTAGGATTGATATGTAGATGGTTTCTGTGAAGTTTGTACGCTGTGCGATAAGTGGTTCCGGCGTTATGGCCTCTTAAGTGCACAATATTAATCACACATTGTTATTGTTTTGCCATGGAGATATACGTATATACACTCTGTGTGGTTATTTTTTATTATTTGTTTCCGTGGCACGTGCGTTTAACTTTTTTCCAATTTTTTTTTCACAAAGTTGTTCCAAATACCTTCGTGAGTGTCACCACGTCGCCCGATTTTCAAAATTCGACCCCTAAGGGGGTTAAAAGGGGTAAAAATGAAAAAAACTGATCAAATAAAAAGTTATACTGCACACGGGCGAAGCCGGGTTATTCAGCTAGTATTATTATAGTTAAGAACAGTAGTAAAGAACATAAAACATGTGATAATACTCGTAATATTATGTCGACGTATTGTTAAACAATTCAGGAGCAATATCTAAGTATAACAGACGGATATTATTAATTAGACATTTTACCTCGGGGCATTTATTATTTCAGACTCGAGCTGATGTTGAAGCGTGCGCACGCCTACGACTTTAAAATATGTACACTGTGT
The DNA here is from genome assembly GCA_948098885.1 of Drepanosiphum platanoidis. Classification (NCBI taxonomy): domain Eukaryota; kingdom Metazoa; phylum Arthropoda; class Insecta; order Hemiptera; family Aphididae; genus Drepanosiphum; species Drepanosiphum platanoidis. The sequence continues at coordinate 1,094,997 of OX402536.1, forward strand.
GTGTGTGTGTGTGTGTGTGCGTGTGTGTGCGTGTGAAATATCTTTTCGCGTTCCGCCGTCGAAAGCAGCCGTGTTCGACGTATGATAAAATGGTAGAATACCACGAAACTACGGGGAAACTGTTTCCGAAAGAAATCGGAAAAAACAAACAACAAACTATATTTCGATAATATAACACTGTTACATTGTAATATTATAGCCGTTGTGGAATATGTTTTCGTATACTTTCGCCGAATCGTTCGAACCCGAAATTAATAACGGCGCGCCGCCGTATTGTATTTATTTTTTATTTTATTTCACCGCTATTCGAACACGAGATCTGACTTCTATTCGATCGAATCCGTATAAATTATATTACGTAATATTAATAATTTCGAACACGGAACGCCGTGGTTCGTTTTGAGTTTTCGAATCGATATTAATATAATAATAATTATTGTACCTCGAGTTTTCGCCGAAACGTTCGCGGACGCGATTCATCTCGACTATGCGGGCACTCGAGATTTAACAACAACAACAACAACAACATACAGAATAGAATAAGAATTGGTTTTTTGAAATTAGAAATAAAGCGCGTGTTTACGACTGAATTTGAAGTTTGACCTCATTCCCGTTTCCAGTACGGCACGATATCCACTTTCAAGTATATAATATGCTAATCATTTTTCGCATTTTTTAGACAAAAAACAAAATATAAATCAATCGATTACTACGATCCGTTCGAATACGATTTTCGATATGAGTAAAAACCGAAAACACTCGTCGAGTCCCGTTTTAAAATAATGTATTGGTAAACTGCAGACGAGTCCCGTCAAAAAAAAAAAAATAAAATAAATAGAAGAATGCCAAACAAAACCGAATGTTATCATTATGACAAATTGTATACTCGCCAAAATGGATATGAATTACGGGCACTCGATTACTACTTTATCGCGAGAGACTCGGAACTCTACGTGTTTATATTTCGTTGTGAACTCGATTCACCGCTTTCCTGGAAAATTGTACATTTCGTCGTCCTGTAATATTATCGAAGTAGGCGAATTGGTAAGTAGGTTTAATCGACTCGAACTCTACAGATCATTCAATACTCGACCGACGCGCCTTATTTTCTAATTTAAAAAGTTTTATCCTAAAAAAAAAACGTTTTTATACGGTTATTAAAGTATTTAAAATGTTTTTATTTGTTTAAATTGTTATCGTCACTGTTAAAACCTGTAGACATTTGTAGAAAACCGACACGAAAACATGAAACTAAACGATTTAAATAGAGAGAAAATTAGGAAGTTTTAAATGACCTCCTCCTGTCCTCGAAGAAGTTTCTCCGAGTGGCTTTGGCGAAATCCTTATACCCGCTCGATTTGAACGATTAAACGTACCCCGCGGCGGCGTCGTCGCTCACACACACACGTCCGGCTGCTGCACTTTGTCGATAACGCTTCGACGGATTTCTGCTTTTAATTCCGGAATCGTTTGGGGTTCGATAGCAGCGTACGCTTTCGGTTTCACAAGCCTCCGCCGACCGAAAGAAATCGCACGGCGGCGGCGTGAGATCGCGAGATCCGACAGACCACTGCTGATTGCCGTCGCGCGAAGGGACGACGACGCGGCGGAGGTCGATGACGTCCGGGGAAATAATTGGCTCCGTAACGGGAACAAAACGAAATCGCACGACGACGAATGAAATGCCATCGAGAGCAGTTAATCGAAATACGGTCTCGGAATACAGATGGCGAAAACGACGAGGCCACGGCTAAACCACCGTCCGCGTCACACGCCGCCGTAACGATTTCAAAAAAAAAAAACATCACTGAATTTCGAAATATCATTTGCCAATCATTTGTAACCATGTCTAAAAATAACCGTAACCCACCTGAACTGAATTAAAAATATTACCTTCGAGAATGACAATTTTTTAGGTACGGTTTATTACATTTTAAACTAATAATTTAGAAATCTAGTTTTGTTGTTGTAACGGCCGGATAATCTATATAAATTTTTGTTTATTATGTATTTCTTCGATGATAAAATCTATGGGCGAAAGGTAATATGCAGGTTTTGGAATTCACCACCAACTAGCTGGCCGACTTACACGATAATATTATGCGATCTTGGAGTCGTTAATATCGATGTACTCGACTTATTTTTCTCCTCCGTCACTGCGAGTTCTAAAACATCTTTCCAATATCGGACGAAATCTCGGCGACCGCGAACGCACGAACATCGGACGTGACAGATTGTATAGTAGAATTCGATTTAAGGATTTTCCACTCGTTCCCGAAAATAATACGATTTCACCGGCGGCGGCGGCGGCGGCGGGGCCCACTTATCACTGCGACCGCCTGCCCACACCACCTTTTACGATCGGTTTCGAATGCGACAAAAAAGGTTACGCGATAATTACTGCAAAACGGTTTGCGACGACGACGTCGACTCGTTTCGACTAGAATGTTATTTAAATATCTCATAGAGCTTAGATGTAGAACGGAACGAGAGAGTTTATGGTTTTACGTTTTTATTTATTTATTTATTTGAATAAACGCCTTAAGTAGGCTCAAGTACAGATTAATAATAAAGTTTACAGAATTTTGAATTACAAAAATGATTTGTGTGATAAGTACATATAATGTGGTACATATAGGATCAAAAGAAAAAGATAAATAAGTGAATATAATTATTAACATTTTGGACCGAATTAATGATTTAAATAATGACGTTTTAGATTCGACAGATTATTAAAAAAGAAATCGAAATTTGATGTATTTCCTAACGTTAGGAGTCTATTAAGTGGATTATTTTGTCCATAGTTAGTGCGGTGTGTTTTGATATGGAATGTTGGACATGAGCGGGTATTGTATTGCGGTACGTGAAACGAAATAATACATTCCAAAAGAGGAGGGCAAGAGATTATACCATTAATTAATTTATATAAGAAGGATAATATCTGACATATTACGACGGGCTGAAAGTGTATCAAGTTTTAAATTAAATTGTAGGTTTTGAACTGAAATATCATCAATATTATTCATTAACCTTCTTTTATAACCTATAAAACGAATAAATTTTCTTTGTAATCGTTCAAGTTTTTGTACACGAGAGATCGTAGTAGGATTCCATAATATAATGGACCCATATTCCAAAATAGGACGTACACTAGGGCACAAAAAAAGAACTCTAAGACAGTTTATGTCATCAAACGATTTGGTAGACCTAAATAAAAATCCTAGATTTTTATTAGCCTCAAGACTGATCTGATCGATATGGGTAGAAAATTGGAGGTTTGTTTGAAACGTGGCACACGTTTTGACCAAAAAACGCGTATTATCGATCGGCACCGTTTCCCGGCAGCAACGCTCGTCCATTCTGTTTGGTCATGTTTTTGAAATTCTCCGTGTATTTCTCAATATAATCTCATTGCATCGCGATTACGCGACGATAAGAACGGTCTGCGGAAGAGAGCGATTACATCGCGATCGATGGAACGACTCGTCTCGACTCCCGGGTCAGTCGGAACAGCTAGAAACCGGCGACCTCTCGCGAAATCTCACGAATCAGTCGCCCGGGGCCGCCGGATAGGAGGACTACTAAATACGACGCGTTTCTTTTTAATTTTTTTTTTTCCCCCCCCCATCGAGCTCCTTTACGCCGCACGAAATTCGATCTTTTTCTTTCGTCTCTCCTCTTTATATCGGTCGTTTGATGTCGGCGAATGGTTTTTTGACGAGTGACCGCAAACCGAGGAGACGTGGGTACACCCCACGGCTAGCTGAATATCCTTTGTACCCGTATCAATGCGATCGAGTTTTTATTTTTTATTTTTTTTTTTTACGTATTACTATTTCGATCTAACCGAGAAACGTACGTATATACTTGTACCCGCGTTATCGAACCCCATGTCGGCGGTATACGTTTTTAGTTTGCTTATGTATTTCGCTTTTGAATGAAAAAAAAAATAAAATAATAATCATAGTTTAACGTTAATATCGTCTTGTGTGTGTGTACACGGGGATAGCCGTATATTCGTATACCGGAGTCGGACACACAACCGAGTCGCTTTGAAGATAGTCAATATTGATATGCGAGACTATTGACCTTAAAGTTCTTGACCGAGTGGTCCGCGGAATACGACCGCGCGCCAGGATAATGGATACATTATAAATACGTTATACACTCTAAAAACATTCGAGTATGATATCAGCGTTATGTATATTAATAAATGTACTATACGTTTGCTTGTTGTGGGCTGAATTGTTTAATAATATCTTTGAATTATTGAAATTATGTCCACATTACTTGCCGAAATATTTCCTAAACTTTTAGTAGTATACACACAGCCATAAATCGCGAAATGCTGAGCGCGCGCGCGAGTGAATTTATTTCGGGACAACAACAGTGCTTTGACGTCTAGAATTGAATTGAAATCGGCACCCGGGGGACTACGTAATTTATCGATCCGCGTCGTCGTCGTCGGCTAAGCCAAATATAATATATTTTAAATCTCGTTGCTACTCCGCCACAATGTCCAAACGGTACGTTATATTACGGGTGTCGAGTGTTTATTATTACCTACTCGACCGAGATCGAAAAAAAAGAAAACGAAACAAAACGAAAAATCCATACGGTGTTGTCCCTACCTTCCTACAATAATTCTATCGAGTTTTATAGCAGTTATGTAGTGAAAAAAGTGTTGATACCTATACGTCATACGCAGTATATGTCTGGTCGTTGGAAAATCAATTTTGTCGACTCGAAGAAATCGATCGATTTATAGACTAGAATTTTAGGTGTTTTTTTCAAATCGTGTTGAAACATGGAAAACAATCGGGCATCGCCGACCGATCGAAGTTCTGAAATCGATCATAACCTAAGCGCGGTAAAAAAACTAATAAAACAAAATTAAAAACAATCCTCGTCGCATAGCACACACGATATAATACTTCACCACGAAGCAACAAAATGTCCGTTTATGTGGGCCTTTTTATCGCGTGTCTCTCACCGACTTTTAAGTATTTTAGAAAGAATCTGCCACGTAACAACCGTCCAGAGGCTTTACCACGTCGTCGTATTGTTTTACTTCGCCTCGTGTCGCCTCGACGAATCTTAACTCTTCGCGTTTTTCTCACAATTGATATTGTTATTGTTGTTATTATCATTACGATTGTTGTCGTTACCTTTTTCCGGTTATCTCGTCTGTTCGAGTATATTATTTATGTTGTATAATTTTTATTGTTATACTTTTACGAATAAGCTCGTCCGGATCGAGTTTCCGTTTGTTGTGACACCCCAGTGTTCTGGAAATTACCACGAAGACGTACAGCGCACCTGATTACGACATAATTATATATTTATATACAACGCGACGACGACGAGAGGAGGGTCCATTATACCTACTTATCAGGGACACGACTGCTCGATCGAACGACGACGACGTCGGCGATATCCTGCGACGACGACGACGACGCCCGCGTCCTCGGATTTTCACCTTCCTCCCCAGGATCGTGCGATTCCGATGCTCGCTGCATACCGCGGGCCCGACGCGTGAAACAACCGGGGGCGGAGAAATTTACGCTCGCCGCCGTATAAAAAACTTATATATAAACTCGAGCTCGTAAAACAATATTTTTATATATTATGTTTTCCGTGTTTTTCTGCTTTTTTATCTCGCGCGTACCTACTGTGTGTGTGTTGTTTTTTTCATTTCGTTTTCATACCGCGCGGCTTATTAGTGTTATTAAAAACAAATATTTCGCTTCGTTGTTTTCGTTCGCCGAATATTTATCATCCGCGTGTTAATTTAAATATTTATTATTATTATTTTTACGCGTACTCTTTTATCGTAGCGTTTGCGATGATGAAGCAAACCGGCGGCGGTGTAGTAGTCGAGTTAATAATAATTTAAATCGCACCACTCCACCGGCGCTTTAAGGAAACGTCTACCTTTTAGTTTTTTACATTTTTATTGATGTTATTAAATTAAAAATAAACTCGAAAAAATTAATCACAGAGGAATAACGAATTACTCGGTTTTTTTTTTTTTTTTTTTTAGAGCGCGACTCTGTTAACAAATTTAAGTCGAAAATGTTGTTTTTTTTTTTTTTATATCACCCGGTATATTATAACGATTTTACTATGTTAAAAAATACTCGAAACCGGCGGCGGCGCTGCCGTTATTAATAAGCGATTTTACCGATTATTTTATACGACATTATGATATTACGTCGGCGCATAATCTCGCCGAGTCGTCGTAGCGCAACGGAAAGGTTTGAATAGTTGTTTTTTTATTATTTTATTTCTGTTTTTTTTTTTTTTCACTGTTTATATCTAGGACCGTATTTGATGTACATAGTGCGGCAAAACTCCCTCCCTAGTATTAGTACCAATCGTCTTTAAAACTATGGAGGGTGTGTTGCCACACCCTGTACAACAATCAATTGTTTGTGTTCTACGAGCAAGTGGAAATCATAGTGTTCTTCCTGTGAGTGAGTGAGTTGTTTTTTTTCTATCTTTCTGTACGTAACTTAATATTGTGTATTAATAATATTATTGTGTATTTTAAAATTATGTTAACCGTTGAAAAACTTATTAAACATGTATCGTCGTGTCCGGCGAGGTCGAAGAGACAATATGTATCTTGTTATATGTATATTTCGTCGGAACTATACGTATTGTACAATAAATGTGCGGTAAAACAGACGTAATAATAAACGGTTATTGTTGTGCGCGGATATTCGTAATATTATCGTTAAATTATTATAAAATTATACACATCGGTTGTCGAGAGAAAAGTTTCGACCGTAATTAATTAGCGTGACGAGGAGAATGATAATAATACCTAATAATAATGATAATGAAGAACGTCCGAAAATTTTCCGACTAATTAAAAACCGGCCGCGAAATTATTTTTCGTGCAAATTTATCAGCAGCAGCTCCGCGCGGCGCTCGCCGGACCCGAGTTTCTGTCCGCGAAAGTTTGTTGTTGTTGATGTATGACACGGATAACTTTGTGGGCTTGACGCTAATTAGATAAGAGTAAGACAAGTCTCCGCCGTCCCCGCGCCTTAAACAATTAACTACCTGCTATAATACGCGTCCGACCCGAAAACGTATTAATAATATCATAAGAGCGCGGGGGGAAGCGAAAAAAAAAATCTCGAGATGAATAATTATTATTATTATAATAAACTAATTTATCGCGCGCGCGTATAGTTTCTTCTTTTTTTTTTTTTGCATGTCGCCGCCGCGCCGTCGGGTATCCAATTAAAATATATACCGCTCAAACCGTTTGGACGGATCGGGTTGAAATTCGGCATGAAGATAGCTGTTATGACGTAGACGCGCACTAAGAAGGGATTTTTGAAAATTCCACCCCAAAGGGGGTGGAAAACAGTAAAAAGGGTAAATATTTTTTTGTTCCAAGGTGTTTCGTTTTATATAGTGTACCGTTTTTGGTGGAAACGAGACGAGGATATTTGGCGGTCAAAGAAGCGGCGCTTTTGGTGAAAAAAACCGTTCGATCGTCTAACGAGTATATAGTACGCCCCGCGAGAGACGCTAAACCAAGTCCGAAAGTCCAAAGTTTTAACAGCAAACCTCACGAAAAACTCTACTTACTAGTGGTCATGGTCTCCGCCCAAACGGTTTTTTTTCACCAAAAGCGCCGCGCGCGGCGCGTCTTCTTTGACCGCCAGATATCTTTCACCGCCTCTAGTACGCTAATAATTGCCCCGCGCGCCGTTGGAAAATTAAAACGCGATTTCAAAAACAGCGTCCGCCGAAGCTATATTAACGCCTCATCGACGCCCGAACCAAACGGAAACGGTAAAAGGAGTACAAATTGAAAACGTTTTTTTGATCCGATTTTTTTGAAATCAAGTACACATACTCTATAAACATTGTCTATAAACTTTATTCAACTCCCAAGTGGGTGTTAAATGGGGTAAAAAGGGTGAAACTAGCTTTGAGTATCAAATTAGGCCAGCAGTATACCTCGGTTCTCGTTTTTACGTGTTATAGTTGGTTAGTTAGTTTATAACACACACACACACACGGTCGAACTATTAAATAATAATAGCAGTCAGCTGATAACGGGAAAATGTCAATTATTATTATTATTCGGGCCATACACATTTTTTATACTTAAAGCCGGCAAAGACGGGTAGATTCAGCTAGTAAATATATATCTTACCGACCGTGGATCGCGATGTGATACGGTGGATGGCGGCGGCGCGGCGGTTTTTCGGCACGAATTACAACAATATAACAATAACAATAAGACGGAGTAGGGGGAAAAAAAAATAAAAATAATAATCGCGATATTCCGTAAAATAATATAACAACAGCAATAATAAATTCTTCGGGCCCGGGCGAGCGATTTATTATTCGAGTTGCCCGGACGATAAAATACGATTTGTACGCCCAAGGAGGATTATTCGACCCCTCGGCCGAACAACAAATCCTAAACGATCGGTAAGAAAGTTAATCCTTCTTCCCTCCGTGCTCCGTCTTACGACGACGAGTCGACTGTGTATATTATATATAATATCCTTTTGGATAACATTTTCGCATCGTTCCGCCGCCGCCGCCGCCGCCGCCGCCGCCGCCCTGTAGAACGTGAGATATTGCAGCGTTCTGTTATCTGCGGGAGAAAATAATAATAATATTATTATAATAACTACGGCGGCGGTGTGACTTTGCTTATTTTGCGGTCTCGCCGTCGACGACGCCGGTTCGATCGAAGTGTAGTTTTAAGTCGAAACGTCGTCAAAAATATTTTTTTTAGTTGGATAGTTTTTCGATTTCGGCGCGGCACGAGAACTCGCAGAAATTAGTCGGTATACTTGATTATGCCTGGACGAGGGTCGCAGTCGTCGATTTCGTTCAAAACAGTATCCGTTTCAAAACTCAGACGATACTGATAATATTAATTCGTACTACGAAAAAAATTTTTTTTCAGAATAAGATTGTAGTTTTTTATTTTAATTTTATAAATTATTAATCGTACGTAAAAAGTATTTAACATATTTTAGTAAAGGACGACGACGACGGCGCGGCGGGTCAGACAGCTCTGTTCCAAATTAAAGATTCTTTTCGGTACGGTTCCCGGGAAATGGCTCGATATAACTGTGTCCACACATTGAGTATTTCGAAGGAAAAAAAAGAAAATGTTTCGCACTCGGCACGCGCGGATGCTATTATAATAATGTGTTATGTTCTAACGGCGTCCGACTTGATAAGAATCGTTTTGACCTTAATCGTCGGCTTATAAATATTTCATTCGACACGGCGGCGGGGATAGTACGTATTGTCGCGCACAAAGTACACGGCGGCGGCGGCGGTGTTTTTATTCATTAAGACTCTTACGGCCAAATGGCCGCCGCCGCGCTTTACAAACGTTAAGTAACTTATTTATTAGCCGCGTCGTCGTCGTCGTGTTTTATCTCACGACCGCCGCGCCGCCGCGCCGCCTCGTCGTCTGTCCGTATTATTATCATTAAAATCGTCCGTTTCGTCGCCGTCGACGACGTTATGATACGATGCAAATCATATTTACTTCCTACTTCAAAGAGTCGTAGTGAACATCGGTGACGGTATCCCAAGGGGTGCGCGCGCGCCCCATTAACCGTTAAAAAACAAAAAACAAAAAAAACAATGAAATATTCGTTTCTCGCGTTCGACCGTGTAAGTATACGAGCATTATAATAATGAACGCGTCGTGACATAATATTTTCACATTACCGTCGGCAAAATACCTTTGTAAATAGTTTATTTGGAAAAATAATCTTGAAACGCGCGAGACTATAAAATACTGTAATATTCACAACGCCGCCGCCGCCGAGTGCCTTTCGTTCCGCGAACAACAATCGCACGTCCATTATCATTTTGAATTACAATTTTGTTATCTCCGCGACGACGTTTTGTAGAAATTAAGGCCGTCGCGTTGTCGAACCGGATCGACAGAGCTGACTATAAAATATAATTTTACTACTAAAATCGTACATCTTTATCGGTACGAGATCGCGTGTGATGAAATTGAAAATATTTTAACGGTTTGCGCGACGTCATGGTCATTTATTTTATTTATTTTTTTTTTCAAATTTTTTCAACTTTCCTAGTGCAAATTTCGGCAGCACGTCGTCGTCGTCGTAGACTTCTCGCGAAACGCGGACGATCCCCGACAGACCCGTCTCAAAACCCTATATTGCCCATAATACTTGGCGAGAGTTTGCGAGTCAACTGGCTCCGGCCTGGTCGAGCTTTCAAAGTTTTACACTCTGAAAAGTCGACCGACAGGGTCTATAGAGGGTCTATAATATAGGACCCAGCGTTTTAGAAAACTCTGTATCGCCGCGTGAAAATAATATAATTCTTCGTGTTTGACGCGAACACAATTAAGACACATTCGCTAAATTCGAATATTATTTTAGATTAAAATATTGTTATTTTATTTTTTTTTTCGACATTTACATATTATTATACATACTCGCATTACTCCGCGAGTAAGCTACGAGTATTTAATGGTATATATGTATTTTTTTTTTATCGCGCTAACCCGTTCAAATTATAATCGCTGCTCGCGAGAGTACCAATGTTGGCGAGATGATCATCATCGAATATTATTAAAAAAAAAAAAATAGTATTTCTTTTTCGCCCACAGAAAAAAGTACTGCAGTTTAAGTATTCCATTGTAAACCTTTTTTCTTCTTTCTCTCGGTAATAAAACGGAATCCTGCGCGAGATATGCGTTTGAAATGTTTTATTTGAAAAAAAAAAAAAAATTCTATCTTTTTACGTTGTAGTAGTAGTATACTGTACCTACTCGTTTTTCTTCTTGTCAGCCGTATCGTCGTCGTAACGTTTAACAATGAGTCTGAGAAATTATTATTTTTCCTTTTTTTCGTTTCGAATATAAATATATTTTTAATCGGCGCATACTCCACTGTAAACTCCCGAGATGATTTTAATAGAATAAAAACAGTACAGTTTTCAATTCGTCTGAAGTATCAGCTGTAAATCGCAAATCGTTTGAAAAACGAGAAACTATACTAATTTTACAATTCTATAAAAATGCCGTAGCCAACGCTGCCGTCGCGCGTCGTCGACGAACGAACAATTGAATATTATATTATTATCTTTATTGGTTGGCGAAAGTTTTTTCATATTGAATTAGTTGTTTTAATTTCAAACCGACCGAGTACAATAGTTTGCGGAGAAATAAAACCCAATTGTATATTTATAAAACAATACCTAAATTTCACCAGCGTTACATTTAGTTTTTAACAAATCAATAAACCGAGGCGATAAAACGCTGTAGTGTAATATAATACGAATTCGTATCGTTACGTTCCACAAAATAATAACATATTTCTCATCACACGGCGGCGGCGTGCATTTTCCAGTTGCTTTATAGCCGATCAAGATGAGTAATGTTTTAATTCGAGTTTACACCTAAATTATTGTATTTCAAGATAATTTTTTCATAAATAATTAATCGTAATGATACTATTACGCGCGTTGGAATTTTATTAGATTTCGGTTTTTAGTCGTCCACGGTACAACTCGTTTTGATAGTAAACTTGGAATTTAAAATAAATCTCAATACCTACGTCGTGGCATTTCTTATATGATTTTATAACATGATTTTCGTCTGCGGTCCAGTAATTTAATATAATTCGCGCGGCGACGACGAGGTGTTTCCGCGAGCTGCGCAGCGCCACCGTCGCGACGAGGAGCCCCCGCACAAGGCGTTTTTCGCGTTACGCAGAAATCGAATAGTGGAAATTTCTCGCGAAAACCAAAATCAATATTTTTACAATTCCGTCGCCTCCCCGTCTCCCTCGTCGTCGTCCCCCCCGGACACGCGTCCGCGCGCGCGATTTTACGGCGCGGAATATATAGAGTTTTGGTTATTCGGACGGCGGCGGCGGCGGCGGATAATGGCGTTATACGGCCGTTATCGTCGCTATAGAGTATATATACCGTAAATACTACTCGTGTGCGCGACAACGAGACACGCGGATTCGGTTTCGTCCGGCGGCGCAGCTCATTGACATTTTATTGACCTCCCGCCACGGTCCCCGGTGTTCGGTACGTTTTTAACGAGTGAAAGCTTAAGGGGGACGCGTGTGTCGGCGACGGAAAACGTTCGGAATAAACCCATTACGAGAGGCAGCAGCAGCAGCAGCAGCAGCAGCAGCAGTTCCGTCGAGTGCGAAAAACACGATCTACTGTGTGTTTTCAACGATTTCGTCTCCGGCGCAATCTCCCACACATCCCCTTCGCGACACGAAAGCGTTTTAACAAAACACGACTTTCGTGAAATGGGGGCGAAAAAAAAGAAAAAAGAACACTAAGAATACTGGATTTATTTATACAAACACACACGCACACACATATATAAGTCATCCGTTCGGCAACTTTATTATAGCAATAACAGCGTCGTCGTAATATTATCATCGCAATACCGAGTGTGAAAAAAAGACAAACACTCTTGACGCGCGCGCGATAAACAAGTAAACACCACCGGACACAACATTCCCAGCGTTGTTGCATCGGAATATCCTACATAAAATACGCGTCTATTTTGTAAAAAATTTCGTTGGTAAAACGCTTTCGGAGGATTCAGTAACACTTCTCGACATCGTTATCGTTTTTATAATAATAATATGTTTGCGAGCTATTCGCAGAGGACTTTTTATCTTTTGAAACGGCGATTAAAAAAAAAAAAAAAAAATCTAATTTTCTCCACTTTGACGACATTAGTATTCGCTTTGTGGAGCCGAACGCTTGCGAAGACGACGATAGAATCACAATAATATTGTTATTTAAAAACGAAAAAAAAACTTTTCCAATTATCACGTATCGCATTTGTGTTGTCGCGTTTTTTTAATCGCTAATCGTCGAGCAAATTCGTCGGATTCTCGTCGTCTGCAAACGGTTAATCGAATTAGAAAAAAGAACGGAAATTTGACGTAGTAATAATCCAAATGATATATTTTATATAGTGTCGCTAAAGTTTCAAAATGTTCGAGTCGATGGTGAACGTCTCTCTGTTTTTTTTTCTTTCTTTTTTAAAACCCATAACTCTATTCTAACGAACTCGTCGAGCCCCGAAAATACAAACGAACCGTTAGCGAGCTGCTCGTCGTCGTCGTCGTCGTCGTCGTCTAGATCACGAAAATGTTCGCGTCGAAACCAATCCATTTTGATGTTATAACAAAAGTAATAATAATCACGACTTAACGTCGTTAACGCCGCCGCTCGAGTTGAAATAATATTGCCGACGACGACGTGATATTATTATTTTTTTACGACGCCGCCGCGGAGTAATTTTTAAGTTATTATCATGTCGCCCGGTTGTTCGATTTTTCTCAGGGACAGTTTTAAACTTTTAATTTTTTTTTTTTTTTTATTTTCACAAGTTTTGTTCGGCAACAACGTGTACAATACCGACCGGTATACTACTCGTATAATAATAATAATAATAATAATAATCGACGTGGGACGCCGCCGCCGCGCCGGGCGAAGAGGAGAGGACTTTCGATTTAGATTTTGTTGGTCATTTATAGTTTAAACGAAACTCCGATAAGTGGAGCGTGGAAAAACGTTGATTAAAAAACTTTGGGGACGCAGGTGCGAATTTCCTCCGCGGCGCTCTGGCGAACGGGGGCCGGGCGTTCTGGTGTGTTTCGGCCATTAGGCGGGAAAAAGTACCACGTAATTACTCGGGTCAAACGCATTTATAATATCCGAGCGGCAAAGTTGAGCTTCGCGGGGACCACGGATTATTATGAACGATATTATACGTATATATTATTAGGACGCGGTAAACATTTTAATCGGTTTTTACTTTGATATTAATCGCGGCGGAGTTTACAAATCTTATTATTAATTTTCACTTCCGCGCAATAATACACTCGCCGCACAGTGGGGCGAATGACCATCAAAGTTGGCATTAAATCATAATATATGAATCGATTTCGGTCAACAATATAAAAAAATAAAAATATATTCAGTTTGAAATGAGAATCGTTTACATTTTTTTTAGATCCGAGTGTTTTTAAGTGTGTACTGAGGTATTCAAAAAAAAAAAAAAAGAACGTAATTTGGAGAAAAAAATTTAATTTTTTTTATTTTCATATTGAGTTAAGACATATTATTTTTAATAACAAAATATTGTTAAATATATAAAATTATTTTAATACAAACTATTAAAAATTATAAAATAAAATAAAATTAAGGTCTAGCCTCGAGTATTACAAGTAAGAGTGCAAAAAAGCCACGACTGGTTTCGACTAAAAATCGTCATCGGGTGTAAAGAGCGCACACCGCAAAAGAGCATGAAACCGGTCGTGACTTTTTTGCACTATTACTTTTATAATACTTATTCCACTAGGGCTGGTAGATATTTCTTGTAATGCATACTTTTAGGTATATAACCAAATTTAACATACTTAGTCGAAACTTTCAATAAAAAGTTGTAAAAGTTATAAAAATCAAATTTATTTCAAACTTTCATTGTTCACCATCAACTGCGAAATTAACGTGAAAATCACGATAAATATATACTAAATAATAAATAAAAAAAAAAAGTGCAAATATGTGCAGAAAATTCAAATTGTTTTATAATCTACAATAAATATAGATTTGAAAAAACAGAATTTCCTAACTCAATACGTCTCAATACCTATTCAAATCCTACCTTATTCATAAAATAATTGTTAAAAATCACTTGCACAGTTGAACAATTCACAATTGAATTTGAACGACTTAAGAATATATATTTTCATCATATTATAATTTAAAACAATTTGATACATACCCGAGGTAGAAGGATCCATCATTAAATACTTATATACTTCAATTTTCGTATTTTTAAGACATAAGCATGCGTTCGAAAAACACGTGATATTAAAAAAAAACGAACGTGTAAATTTATGACAACACCTGACGACTTTCGAAGCGCTCTCTGGCCGATATTAGTGGTATTTAGATCCAAAATCTGCCGAATTATCATGAACAGGTCTATAAAGTTTACAAAAATGCTAATAACGAAGATCTATAAAGCATTTCGTTTTTTTATTTTCCGCCAACTCTGAGGGTCATTTTCCCCACTGTGCGCCGCGGGGGGGGGGGGGGCGGACGCGATATTAATAAAGCGCCGCGCGTTGTTGTGTTTGACGGTCGCGAGAAGGATGTTTTGTCTCGAGGGTCGTGCTCGCTCCGCCCGGTGTAACGCGGTCACTACCAATTACGTTGATTATCATTGTCGAAGGCCGGCCAAGACGACTCGCCCCGCTCGTATTTCGCGCGAGATAATCGCGATCGAACAACGAACTGTGTGGCCAATTGTTTTTCCACGCGCCAACACTCGATGCATTAAGATTATTATTATACCAACGTTCGTCGTAAACACACGTTTTACGCGTCGTCTTTGTCCCACATAACCTGGTAATAATAATAATAATACTACTATAATTCGATTAAACGATTTCCTGACCGTTTTCTCCATTGTTGGAATAATAGTGTATTGCATGCGTATCGAGTGAATTTCGCCATCCGTGCGTGCGAGGAGGGTAGGAGCAGTGCACGTCGTCGTATTGGAAATAATATTGGTCGCGAAAATCGATATAGCGATATTATTGATCGCTCGCGGTCGGAAATTAGTCGATCGCCGACGACGGTTAGGTTTCGACGGAAAAAGCAGCAGGGACGCTCATAAATGAATTTAAACTGCGATCGAACGGGAACGGGACGAGAGTAAAAATAAAAAAAAAGGACTCGACGTACTAAACTGCCGCTCGAATTTCGCCCAAACGAGCCGCATTACATTTCGAGGATATTGAACGACAATTATTTACGTACTTGTACGACGACGGCGAAATCCTTACCGTCTGCTCGAAATCACTCGAATCACTGTGAGAACTCGCGCGCGGACGGAGTCATCGACGCGTTTCGAACACACAACAACTGTCGTCTCGAACCGTTTGGAATTGAAAACACAAATAATATTACGGCGACATCGGGATTATTATGTTATTAAATATACGTATTATAGGTGTTTATATAATTGCAGACAAACACGACCTCGGTATAATGATAATAATTATTAAGTGCCCGGGTAGTAGTATAATATTATAGTCTTTTTTTTTTTTTCGTATAGTTTTAATTAGCGAGTCGTGCGAATGTTAAAAAACACGCAAAGTTGTTCCGTAGCTACCGAATAGTAAAAACCCCTGGAAAAAAAAAAAAAAAAAAACTCGTAAAAAATAAAGACGGAAACGTTCGCGTTCAGACTACTCCAATAATTACACCACTGTTTAATTACTATTTGCGCGCGTATACGTCGTGATAACGTTGTGTAGTTGTTCATAATTATGTTTTACTACGTATATCCAGCGACTACTATATTTTACTATATTTTTTTTCTTCTAAAGTGAGGAAACTCATCTAATTCCTCGCACTCACACGTGTGTATACAAATTTGCAACACACGGGCTTACAACCGAAGAAACGATATTTCTTTCGATTAAAATCCGGACTCGCGAACGTTACGATGAGTTATCGATATATTATTAATATTTTCAAGACTTTTACACTGAGAAATGTCGTTGAATTCATTAAAAATTCTCTAAATAGAATACAATATGAAATATTTTAGAATTTCTAATACGTTTTTCCTCGTGTTTTTTTTATCCCTCGTTCATTTCAAAATTATCATATTCCTAAAATCGCCTTTAAAAAGGTCAAACTAATTATGAGTTACACCAATTTCGGCCACTAAATGGCTAGACGATCTGGGCGAGGTGAATTCGTTTTGGATAATAATCGTTGAACGTATCTCTATCGTTTTAGTCTTATTATTCGTATCGTCGTCGTCGGATTAAGTCGTTAAAAATATAACATGTTGTTAATTTAATCGCTATTTGCACGTGGTGTGCGCCGCCGTAGTTTTTACTATCGAGCTTCGCCGAATAATAATCATTCGTTTGTTTTAAAAACGTTAAACGTCTAAATTAAATTGTCATCATAAATGCAATACGTTTTATTGTAAACGCTCGTTCGGCGTAAATAAACGTTCACTCGTCCGACGGGCGACGCGCGACGACGATCGAAACGAATTATATCATACAATATGTGTAAACCTACTCGCGTTTTATATTTTTACCGTCTCGATTCGAATAAGCTGTTTATTTAAATACGATTTGTTTTCAATTAGAAAATAATCGACGTGCATACCATCATACTCGCGTGTAAACATTTAAATAATATACAACAACGTCCGTCGTAATGGTTTATCCGTTTTCAACGAGGTCGTCTTTTTGTCATCCCTTATTGTGCCCCACCTGCGAAATTTCGGCAATCCTCGTCCATTGCAGTGTTCGTTGTACATATCATAATCACTCGTTAATTTCTCGCGGGCGTAACGTCGCGTGAATAATATTGTTTCAAACACGTGTCGGTGCCCGCAGACTTGAAGAGTTCGGTATGGGTCCTAAAAACAATCGATGTAACAAACGAACACCACGAGCAGCTCTGTCCTGATAATATTTCCCGAATTACTATTGTCATCGCGACAATGTGAATTCTAATTACTCGAATAATATTTTTTCAAAAAAAAAATAAAAAAATAAATACCGTTTCAAATCGTTCCGCGGGCGCTCCCTCTCGTACGTCGTCGTCGTCGTCGTCGTCAACGCGATCGATACGGGGCAAGGTTATACGTATATATACGTATTTATTTATTTTTTAGTAAAACGAAATCGGTACCGAGAAAGGCAAGTTTAATTCAATATACAGAGCCATAACCAATTTAAGTTGTGCGAGGAGACATTTATTACGTCCGAACAAGCGGCTCAAAACGTAATATCATTAGGAGAAGTAGCCAGACATAACTCTAACTTGCAGGGCGGTCAAGGATATACGACGATAGATAGACGTGGTTGCGCCGCGCAAAAAGATGCAAATGCAAAGCAGCGGCGAGTAAATTGTTGTGTAATTCCGAGTGGCAATTCGTACTCGAATAAACGAATTTGTATAGATATACGTACTATATAGTTCTATCGGGTATATTATATTTAGCTACCAATATAACTATAATTTGAATTAATTCGGTCGCGAACTCAATATTTTCACTCGAACCACTGAAATCGGACGTTGTGCACTGCAGCGCCAGGACATTGTACAGAACGTAGCTGGTTTTCGCTAAAAATTTCAAGCGTCCGTTAATTATATGCGTCGAGTACACTATAATATACGTCATAATAGTTACGAGTATGAGAAAACCGTCGTCGTCGTCGTCGCCGTCGTTCTCAATTATGCAATACACGTGTAACTCGCGCCGCGTGTGTAATCCGTCGAACGGAATTTGCGAAATTTATGCGCGCGCATACGCCGCGTTTTACATAATATTATTATTATTATTATTATTATTTACCGTCGTCGCCTTTATTATCGTTATTAAACGCGAGAGACCCGGTGTAAATCGGACGATTTATAAATTAATCATTACGCGCGCGCGCGCGCGCGCTCCCCGTAACAACATTATGCCGTATCATTCGTTAATATTTATATACGGTCGACGAGGACGAAAAGCGTGTTCCGTGAAAACTCGCGCTTCTTCCACGCGATAATAAATACCCGCCGCCGCCGCCGACGCGCTCGGAACAAATATCATCTCCTTAATGACGTCCCGACTTTCCAAGCCCCGCTCTACCCCGTCTCTCTCATTCGCCGTCTCCCCGGTGAGCTTTCGCACCGTAATCCTTTCCTCCGCGATAATAACGTCCGCGCCCTTTGATCCTTTCCCCTCCCGTCGTCGCACGTTTGGCGATTTCGATACGTTCTCGCGACCGCCGCGATCGTCGCTCGATGATTTCGGCGTGCGTCGGACACAACAAGATATGAATGTCGCGAATATCGAATGCGGATCGGCTGAAACGCCCTGCACACGTCGCTTCATATCCTCATTCTCCCGGAGACGTTTACTGACCTATCGTGGTGCACACGACGCGACGGTGGTACAATTAGCATATTTCCTCAGGACATATCATTACATATAATTAGTTAATTAAACATGTCGACGAAAAAAAAAAAAATGTATAATACGGCTATAATATATACTCGATGAGCTTTGACGTAAGCGATAATCTATAAACGACACTCGCCGGATTGACTTTTTTTCTTTCAAAGTCACTATAGATATTTCTCTAGAACCGACTTTTTTAAACGTTTCATTCGTGAAGACAATCTTTTGCACATGACAGTGTTAAAACTAAACTATACCATTAACTCGAATCCAATTATTTTATTAATTTGTCTAAACGCCCGTGTGGGCTCGAGCACAACATAACATTCAAATACAGAACGAGTGGTGCCTAAGTATAAAAAGAACAAAATAACATCAAGTAAAACGTTTTGTGTCACACGTTTGTGAGTGAAAATCGAGTGAAAACTTGCCAACGTGTGCGGGTCACTCGAACCAGCTTATATAAACGATATTTCCAATTCACACGATCGATGAAATTTGATTTTGTTCCGTTTAAACGTCTAATTATTCAAGATTATTCGTTTATATTCGATATAGTGTTTTCAGTGTTTTCAGAATTTTGTAGTATTTATCCGTATGAAAGATCACCGAGTTTGCTAACGTTGTTATAAGGCGTTTCGTAATCGCCGTGACACATTGTGCCCATCATTACACTAATAATATTAACATGACGTCCACCGAACGGGAGGATCGAACAGAGCAATAAGACCTCATTACTGCGACGAGACGTTATCTCTAGGAAACCTTTGTTCGCTCGTGTATTATTCTAATTTTCCAGACGCCAGTTATTATACGAACGAACAGCGGCGGCGCGGCGGCGTAGACGGAAGATTTGTAAAAAAATACTCTTTTATTCGGCCGAACAAAACCTCTATAATACGTATATTATTATCATAAATTGACTTTTATCGGTCTCAAACATTTTTGAACAAAGTCCACCGAGTATTTTACAAGTGACCGTGAAATTCTCGATAAAGTCAATTAATTTTTATATATTTATTTTTTTTTTTGATCGACTATCGAATTTACCATTTTTTCTTTCAACGGATAAAATAATATTATTAATCTGCGAAACTTCCCGTGAATTAGAGAAAACGCAGAGTCGTAACGTTTTGGTTTACATATTGTGTATGAGTTGACGATGTTTTATGTTTTTTAAATTGAAATTATCTACTAATACTAAACACATACGATCGGTGTTGCTGCGAGAACAATAAATGGCTTGCAAAAATCACTTCATTAGCGTGGCGTGTGCAGATACGCGGATTTGACGGTTTTCAAATGCGAATTGAGCGTCAAAAATCAGTAATTAAAACAAACATCACGTTGTCGTCGGATTATCAAGTCGATAAATACGTTAAAACTACGTAACAACAATCGGTGAGAGTGTATTTTTCTGTTTGTCGTTTTCTATTTTCGACGCGATAAAAGTCAACGCGGAAAACACCCGCCGCGCCGCGCCGCCGCGCGGGTCATCTTGATACCGCCGACTGCTCTGCGTTCTCCGGACGCGGCGGACTTCCGGACTAGGGGTAATCGTCGCGAACGCTGCAGGACTACTGTTATACCGCTCGTAGATACTCAATTATACTCGTCCGGGTATATTGTATTTTTCAAATCGTTCAATACAGTAAGCCGGGATCAAATGCGACGCGTGTAAAAAAAAAAACCGTCCGACACGCGTGTTGTTTATTGCGCGCGAAGCAGGTCAACGGGGCCATTTCTCAGTATAGCCGAGTAATGTTTCCAAACGTTTCTCTCTTTCCCCTCCCCATCCTTCTTCTTTCTCGCGTTATAAATCGATCCCGTTATGAGCCCATATTTTCGGCGCCGATTTCAGGTTGTTTCCGAGAAATTTGACCCTCGCTCTCTCTCTCTCCGAAACGGAATCTTAACGGAATTCCGCGGGAGCTCGTTACGCGCTGGCAAATAAATAAACATCGGACCCGATCGGATAATAACGATGGAGCCGCCGACAGCGGCCGCCCCGTTCTCGTTTTACCACACCGATCGAGACGACGACACGACGACGACGTCGCGTTCGCGTGCGAAACCAACGTCGATCGACGTGGACGAGAAACGACGGATTGAACAAATAGCAGTACGTTTTAGAAATATAACCAAGCCTTTTAAAAACTACATAATATTTGGACGAAAATCACTTGTAAAATAATGCGATTATATTTTGCTACGCCCAGTGTTCGCAGTGTTCGATATCGGTTTTTTTTGAGTTACAATAACGTTATTTCGAAGCGTACGGAACGAATTCATTTACAATATAAATCGCATTATCAAAATTAATAACTTCTGGCGCGTCGATTTAAAACAACGACGACGACGACGACGACGTGCCGTTAAATCTCGCGAGACTCGCCGTAGGTGAAGATACGCGGCTGGGTGTACACAGACTTTAATTATTCAGAACGTAAAATAACGATACGGCGAATTTGAGGAGAGGACGAAACCGATCACTCGAGACACGGTGTTTCGCGGCGAGAAATTCGAAACCCGTTCTGTTTGTGTAACGCAATACACGTCACAGTGCCACGCGATTTTCCCCGTAAATAATAATATTACTAACGAATTTCTAGCGGCAGAGTAGGGCAGGGCGTCGTCGTCGTCGTCGTAGAGCGGTCGAGAAACTACATTTGCACCGTACACCGTGCAGGTGTGTGTGTGTAAAGTGTGTTTTATTGTTTTTGGGGCGCTCGAATTGAAGTGTGACAAGTAGAGTATGAGTACTTTGTCGTTTTCAAACCGCCACAGTAGTCTATGGCCGGGCAAATCGTTTCTATAAAATCAATCGTGTTCGGTATTTCTGTGGTGGTGCGTGTCGACACCGTTATATTCTAATTGTTTCACAATATTATCGATGTAGGCTAGTTAGATAACTAATTTAAAAAAAAGTATCGAATTATGGTTGTTTGACTCGGATCGGTAGAGTAAACGATATTAAAATGTGGGTTTTCGATGACGTTTTCTTTCAACACGTCATATTTACGGCGTATATAAAAGGACGTGCAGAATAATTTTGTATAGAACACGAACGCGTATTGAACTTTATCAACTTATCGTTGTCGTTCGGATTTGTCAATTTATTCGAGAAAAATATAGTTGACCGCCACAAATAAAGAGAGAGAGAGAGAGAGAAGTTGGGAACTACACTATACGCGATTGTGTATATTATTTTAATAATCGATTTATACCTGAAATTTTACTTTCAAACGACTACTACGAATATTGTTATCACTACGAAAATCTGCACGGTTTTCAATCGACCACGTGGCGGACTTTCTTGGATAATGGTCGTTTGACGAACGGTTTTTTCCCCCACTCGTATTAGATTCGTTTTGTTTTTAATATCGCAAGCATGGTTTTAGAAAGAAAGAAAAAAAAAGGTACAGCGTAAAATGCCAGAGGTATATCGTGTAAAAACGGGTCCGGACGGACGGACTGAACGCGATGAATTCGAATGAACACGGAAATTCGTAGTGTGTGTGTGTGTGTATAACTAGGTTATCCTGCAGTGTAATTCAATAAGTATTTTAATTCGATTGGAATCGCTGTCGGGGAATCCGTCGCGTCTGCTCTTTATATTAAAAACGCGAATCCGTAAACGATAAAACTCCGAGGCGGTCGCGTCAAAGGAAAAAACTAGACGATAAAAATAAGGAGAATTTTCATTTATTTTTTTTCTTCTCTCGCGCGTATTAGGCGTATAGAGATAAGTCACTAATTCGTCGAGACGCGTCTCTATTTCGCCAAACATCAAACGTCCGTCGTCGTCGTCGAGGTGCGATCGTATCATCAGTCAACATTTCCAAACGTCAATGTGTAGTCAAACACGCGTATCACGCGGGGGGGGTGGGCGCATTCAATCAATTTCGAGGGTAAATATTTTTTTATTTTTTTTTTCTTTCCCTACATTCTAACCATCCATTAGGGGTTGCCGCAAACCGCATAATAGCGGCGAAACATCTAGACGACTCCGATAGGGTTCCCCGATCGGTTCGGAAACTTCACTTACGAGCTTTCGATCTTAAGGTCTCTCTTTTTTTTCTTCTTTTTTTTTTTCCGGAATCATAATTTATTACTATAAACCGCATACATCAAATCGTATACACTATTACACAGCGGTGGGTACTATTTTATCGCGTACGAATCGATATCAATTTTTTACCGCGAGCGCCGCGCCGCCGGACGGATCGTCGCGGCGCGGCGCGGCGTCGAGACGAATAATATTTTCGATCTGCGGATGTCGTTCGAAAACCTTTTATCTTAATGAGACGGCCGCGAGTGATATTAATTTTATTAAAATATTCACCCTTTTGCGTCGTTCGCGGCGGCGGCGGCGGCGCTCGTTATTATACTGATTATATATTATACCGGCGGAGAACCGTGTGCTCGCCGGCGCGGCGCGGCGGCGGTCGTCCGTGTCGCACGAGAATTCCGCCGCGAAAACCGCGTGAAACGACGTACACGTCGATTCGTGTTCACGTGTTCGTCGATTTTCGCGTTATGAGTTTTACATTTTGTCACTTTCAATAATTATTATCGGCGGCGGCGTCGATAAAATCATTTGAACTTGTTGTCTCGTGCGAATAAGACGCTTTCTAATTCAATCTATGCGTTCCGCGCAGGATTTTTTTTTCATCCTGCTGTTGTTAATACAATTAAAACTTTTTTATTAGTTAAAAAAAAAACGCTTAATAACGTATGATTTTTAAAACCGAAGCTTACCCCGACATTTAGGATTTAAATATATTCACACAAACGGTATCGTTTCGTTTATTATAATTAATTCGTCGGGAAGAAAATTACACACGTAAAAATCACGAGATAGTTGTTTCCACGACGACGCCAAAGTCAAAATCGTTCGGGTTCATACTGGATTTGATGTTCAAAACGTCGTCGCACAGTATTCTTTTGTCGTCGACGAAAGTTTTGCATCTCCGGATATCACTTTTATTTCGTTTCGACTGCACCCGCCAGTTGTTGATTTTTTTTTTTTTTTTTGTCACATTCGCTAAATTCGATTTTAAGGAAAATAAAATATTCCGAAATCGCACAAGCGTGGAATATAAAAATCTTTGAAATAGATTCTTCGTATAGTTTTTTTTTTATTTTCTTCTTGTCTTTCACACTTGTTTAGACATTTTTTTTTACATTTATATTATGGAAACCCATAGCTGTATCCGAGACGGTATCGTTTAAAAGATGCATATTTCTATGGTTTGTTTTTTAGTCGTACGCCACGCGTAGGTATTTGCAATAAATACAGGCCCTGTAAACACTGTGAAAAGAACGGACGATAAAATCACGCACTTAAAAACTCGACGATTTTTTTTCTCGCACGCGTTAAATTCTCGTCGTTTCATCGATTTACAGAACGAGACGAAAATTCAATATTGTTCTCGGCGGGTGTGGCTAATAGGCAGGCCAAAGTGTCGAACCGCCCGGCCATTTGCCCGGCGAAATAAGATGATTAATAACCGCCCCGGAGGCGTATTAAAAATTTACAATTTCGGATCTGTTTCGGCCGGCGGCGGCGTGTTTTTTTCTTCTTCGTTTTTCGTCGTCGCACTTATCGTATAAACAACGACTGGAAGAACGACGACGACGTGGGGACTCGACATCAAAAATGTATAAACCGTCGTCGTCGGCGTTGTAATTATTTAGAAGCTCGTTTGGCTTTTCCGAGTCAATTTTCGACGCCGTTATTCGCCCCCCCCGAACGCCGAGTCACGGGCTTGTTATTCTTGACCATACTATACGTATACGTATAATTGCGCGCGTAACGGCGAAATCCATTACAAGATTGGTCGCGGCGGCCGCGGCAGTGACGGCGAACACCCGAGGTGTGTGTAGCACTTCAATTATACAACATCCGCGAGTTAAGCGGAGAAACAAACGCACGTACGTTCGAGTAAATCGCGTTTGTCCGGGGGACTTTTTAATGTCTGCGGATACACGAGTGGCGTTTCGTCGGAAAAGCGCGCGACCCCGTCGACACACCTACCGCCCACGCGGTATTATGCCACCGCGACTCGACAGACGCCTCCGATGGCCCGGCGGCGGTACCGAGAAGCCGCCGGCAAACGTTTTCTGCGCCGGAATTCGATTATTATTTTTTCTAGAAGCCGGCGAACGGCTCTCTGCGCTCAGTCGATGTGTTTACGAGACGAATATTTTTACCAGCTATCTTTTTCGGTTTTTTTTTTTCAAAACGCCAAGTCATTTGAAATATTCCTCGATCCGCTCGATAGTCCGATCTGTACAATACGATTTGTTCAATAAAAGGCACATGTGATTATATGAGTATAAAAATTATCAAGGTGGTTCGCGTGAGGACCGTCGACGAAATTCCAGCCTGTGAATCCTTCGTGAAAACTTCTTGCATTCGACTCGGTAATTACTTTCAATATAGGCACGACGTTAGGGGGGGAAAGATTCACTATAGGGTCGAACGAAAAGGAAAGTAATAGCGTTCGATACGTTTTTGTTATTGTATTATTTTCGAGTCGAGTTGATAATTTGAAAACAGAAAGAGGGGGGCGCTAATGGTGACTGTCGTAGAAGAATCAATCGGAATCGCGTATCTTTGTGTCCGTCTGCTGCAGTGTCGGAAAATGCGAGAAAAGTCACTTTATTTTCATGTAATCAGCTGGCGGCGGAGACAATCTTGATTAGCGTAGAAAACGAACGGGGGAAAAAAACATACGTATATCGGCGTCATAGTCGTTTTCGTCTGCTGCCGAAAGTGAAAAGGCTAGATTTTCAGATACAAATGTTTCCGGTCGATTTTTTTTTTTATCTACTCTAAGAGAAAAAGAATATCACACAGAGAGAGAGAGAGAGAGTGATACGGAGGAGAAAACCATTTTTGTACGGCGTGAGTTATCGTTTTCCGATGACAGCGATTTATTAACGAGTGGGTTGTTATAACCGACACAACGTTTCGCCAGTCTGAAAGTCATTAAGGTATTAATAACGTTCGCGCGACGAGCTTTCGGTTGTGCGCGTGCGCGCGTGTCGGAATGCGGACGTTATAACACTGGTCGCACTGACTGACGAAATCGCACTTATAATAATATCGTAAATTCGATCATTGCCGATATAGCGGCTGTGTTAAATACAATGACGATACGTCTTCCGCGTTATAATATCGTCGTGTCTTTTCGACGGCACGAAACTGTCAGTCGTTTGTCATCGACGCGGCGGCGTGGTCGGCAGTGGTAAAACTGATGATCTCGCGGTCTCCTTAAATATATTGACGAAGGTCATAAAACGCCAGGTGTGGGAGGGCTCGTTTGCAGTAGCTTCTTCTTCAAACGCTCGTCCGTCGGCCGTTCTAATGACGGTCAACAGGATCACCACTCCGCGAATAACCGAATTTAAGTTTTACCCGTTCGAAAACGACACGTTTACGTACTTTGCGGTCGAAAATATCGATCTTCGGATCGATTTTTCAACGGACGGTCGGTCGTCGTCGGTTTAAGTGTTCAAAAGGACATTGAAGTCAAAGACAACTCGGCCGCGCCGCGTGCGAATGAAAACGCTGTTATTTTACTGTCATTAGCTGACGGCGCGGCGTGTGTGGCTCGTAGTTCTTCACTGTTTTTCATACCGATTTGGTTTACTCGCGCGTACGCGTTTAACGTTCGCGTACATTGCACGTTTTACACGGATTTCCCATTACTAAATTCGAACACGTCCCGTTCATATACCTACTACGGGGGACCCTTTGAACGGAATGTAAATCGGAACAAAAAAAGTACGACCCAGTCCGAGAGCGCGATTTTTCGATAATACGACGATGGTGTTTTCATCGCGAACACCGCTCGACCGGTAAACGTGACGACGTAACGTGTTCGATTCGATGGCGAATACATACGTATTTTCAACTTTAGATCGACAAAAAACAATCAAGAATATTATTAACGATGTTGTTTAAAATATTTTTAAGTGTTACTCCGTGAAAATCACTCGCGCACGTTTAATATAATATATTGTTATGGTCTCTCGAAGTTTCGGTGATGTTTACTAGTGATATAATATTATTAGTATAGAAATAGAGAGTGGTACAAACCTTTTGAACACGACAGTATAATATATAAAAATTTGTATGTTCGCGATAAACTCCGAAACTACTGAACGGATTTTGATAAAATTTGGTAACCATTTATACTCGTAATATGGTCCAACTTAAAAGATAGAATAGTTTTTTTTCAATATTTATTTGTGGCGAGTGCCGAGAATATTCTGGAACGGTTATATACGTATATATATATACATGGAGCCAAAAATGTAAAACAATTCATCAGTTGAGAACGGCTGGGCCGATTTGGCTCAAATTTTTTTTTGAATCGTTCGTAATTGCCAGGAAAAGGTTTTTACGAAAAAAAAAAAAAATTTGAAAAAACCCAATTAGGGTAGGTGCCGAAACGGGAATTTTGTGATGTACTTTTGAAATTTTAAATGGTTGCTATTGGTTATAGGAAAAAGTCAGCCCATTTATATGTACGTATACCTGTAACCATAGTGACCATTATCATTGTTTATAAATTTTTTTGCGAATCATTTTCAATTAAAATATAATATATTCGTGTTTCATAAACTTTTCACACATATACGTACATACTATTACAATAGGTTGGTAATTTTTCATAATACAAAATCCCCGTTTGAGCACCTCCCCTAGGGGGATGTATATAAATAAATTCAACCCTTAAAAGAAGGGGTAAACTTTTCACGGGCTAGATTTTGAGATGCAACGATCAGCGAGTAATTTGCATTTTATATATGAATAGATTATTATGTCATCAAAAAACCCCGACGATCTTTACCAAAAACGAATTGATTTTGCAATATCATATTATTACATAATTTTTATCGAAATTGCGTGCGTGCGCGCACCATTCCTCTTTCAATCGTAGACGCCGCGCCGTCGTCGCCACGCACTTACAATAAGTCGGTTATTTTTTATACTGCAAAATTCACTGGAAATATATGGCAAAACAACGTTTGCCGGGTCAGCTAGTATTATATATGTATATCTACGTCATTCAATAATATAACGCGCGTCGATAATAATTATCGAATGATTTCCATTGTTTCGAATGGCAACGATAAAATTCGTTTTGATTTTTTTTTTTAAAAATAAAACAAACTTAACGGAATGACGTTAAATTTCGCAAAAAGAAAATCGTGACGCGTCAACTATAAACGTCATTGTGAACCTCGGCTTCTCTTTTAATTACCAAGCTAATATTTTACACTCAAACTTGTTCGTTTCGCGCGCGATAATTGCTTTTATTGTCACCGTCGACGAACAACTCGAGACGAACTTTTTTCGCGAAGAGAAAAAAAAAAATAAAATAGTAAAAACGGCGCGCCGCGCCGTTGTTATTCGAACCTGTTAACGGGGGGTTTTTTTTTTCGAGAGAGAGAGACGGACGAAAAGATAAAAAATAAAAAAAGATTTTTTTTTTTTTTTTGTTTTTGCCAAAGTTCAGTTTTGTTAACAAAATACGAACAAGAGGAATTTAATTTCCTCGGCAATCAACGGACACACGAATGCCCGTCTCTCATTGTTTTTACGCCTCTTACGCGCTGTCTACCCTTCCATTATTCCCCGGTTCACAACAGCAGTTTTAACTCGGGAGTGTATCTCTTATCGTTTTTCAAGCACTCTGCCACCTAAACTTTACGACGACTTTTTCCACCCATTTACCCAAACACAATAAGTGTATTTACTTTTCAAAGAAAAACAGAACATTCGCGCGCGCGCACACACTCCGCGAGACTCCTAGCTACGGTCAGAATTCAGTGCGAATTCCTCGTCGCGACGCGAAATAGCGAACGGCATCGAATTTCCGCCCGGTTATCGTCGAGTTTAATGTAAATCGGCCGAATGTAAATTAAATCGGTTCTCCCCCCCCCTCCCCCGGTCTTTTTACAGCTCTCGAACGAGGCGTGACTTATATAATATGTGTATAAATTTCAATCCGACGATGACGAGACACTCGCGTTGGATTTGTAAATTATTTCGAAACGGCGTAAATACGTCTTGTTATTGATAAAACGAGTTATTTCGACTCGTATTTAAATAATTATGTAATATTGTTTTGTTTCGTCGGAACGGTGCGTGCCCCCCGATCGGGTGTGAACGTGTCTCGCACATGCGCGCGGGCGCTTTGTATTTTTTATACGACACGCCCATCATAAACCGTGTTGGTCGAGAAAACGCGTAGGCCGTCGTCGCCAATCGGACGCGACGGTAAAAAAAGTCGACACGCGAATAATAATTATTATTGTCTCTCGATCGAAAACGCAATCAGTGAGGCGGCGAAAGGACGCGGAGGTGGATCGATATAATAATATTATGAAGCGTACAGTTTCTTCGGTTCCGACGACGACGTCGAAAACAACTCGAACGAACACGTGAGTAATTTCAGTATAAATAATAATGATTAGGGCTCGGATTTCAATGCATTTGCATCTTTTTTTTTGAGATATCTTACGCGATGCTACGCCAAGCTACAAATATGTTTCAAGTACTTTGCGATCTAACCACAATAGTTTTTTGTGGAATTTTTTTGCTTATTTTGCATTTTTCGACGGTTTTAATGCATTTTTTTAAATTTTTAGGACATTTTTGACCTATTTATCGTATTATGACTAAAAAAATTGACCTCATTGAAATACAAGTACTACATAGTGGTATAGTACTACGTAATAACTATTTTAACTAATTTAACATCAGGTTTTCCGGATTTTACAATCTTTATGTCACACCATGCAATTAGCCGATATTATTGCACACAACTACACTTTTATCGGATTATTTTCTTATCGAGCGATAATATTATATCGGTGGTGCGCGTGAATTTTTTGAAACTTCATTTTTTGATATTTTTAGGGCATTTTTTTGATATTTTTAGGGCATTTAAATCCGAGCCCTAATAATGATAATGATTGTCGCGCATTTCGTCGAGCGTGTAATCGGTCTAGTAATAATTATTATAGTTATCGTTAAAACGATAAACTTAAAAATTCATATTAGAATACCGTCCGCGCGTGGCGCAAACGAATATTCAGAAACTAAGATTTTCTTTTGTTTTTTTCATTTCAATTTCGAACGAAATTTGAAATTGGTAACCACACTCGAGGAGATTTTTCCCAGTTAAAGAGTAATGTACTACAAAATATATTTATAAATACGAAAAACGTTTCGAAAATTCTGACGCGACTGTAGACGATAGTTTAAAAAAAAATCGAAGGTTTCTCGAATTTTCTTTCTAATTTAAACCCTTTTTTTATTTTTTTTTTTATTAAGTTCCGTTGTATAATACATCTCGGCTTAGCACTCGAGAAACGTATAAGACAATATATATTTATAAAAGAGAAGCCGACGATAAAAAGAATCGATAAAAATTATCGAGAATTTTTCTTCTTCTTTTTTCTCCACTCAGCTCTTACATATTTCTCATTGTATCTCGGTCGTCCTTATACCGCGAACGGTATAATATTATCCAAATAGAATAACCAGTAAACACTCTTGGCGGTCTTAATTGATATTATATCGTCGTCGTCGTCGTCGTCGTATAAAACTAAATAATAAATCCGTATCGAATTCGACCTCGACGTTGTTTGCGATCGTAACCGTATTATTATTATTATTATAGCCGTTCCGTGATGGTCCGCGTGCGTATTCCGTCGGATTATATTAACGGCGAAACGCGTCGTCAGAGTTACTACGCTAATTTATGACACGCGTGTGTCACTCTGGCGCCACGCGAACGATAGTTAATACAATTTTCAGTAAACATCTCTAGAGACTCGGCATCTCTCTCTCTAACTCTCTCTCCGAATTATCAGATTGTCCTAAAAACGTTATATTACGTCATGTTATGTGTGTATACACACGACGTATACACCACACATCTCCGGTACTCGCCATAATCGCTTTGTGCTCTCGGTCGTTTGAAGATATATAATATATTTATTTTAGTTTTTTCTTCTTTTTGTTCGCTTATTATTACTTTTTCCGGCAACTCGGAAGTATATATATATATATATACGTATGCATATTATAAACGCGCGCGCGTTTATGTTTCTTAGAGTTGCGTTATTGCGTTAAACAGTTTACGATAGGAGAAAAAATATATAATAATATATTATACGACGAAAACGACGTGATAAAATTTTCTATAATACACGTAAACGCGTCATAATTGTTCGGGTCGTATAGCGTTTCACATAAAATCGTCGCGTTAACGATACGCGGAGCATTATTTACAAACGGTCGTCGTCGCGGAGGCTAGGGAAACAAAAAAACAGTACGTTTACGACGGATACTTTATGCGTTCGTCATGCAGCCTAGTAGCGCGACGATTATATTATTCTTTCGAGACTAAAATCGATTCGATAATACGCGACAATCGTTTTCACAACGACTGCTCAGTGGATCTCGACCTCTTTTTGTATGACGACACACCTTAATTTAGATCCACAACAATTGCGACACGCTTAAAACATAATATTACAAATACTAAACGCTACTTTGTAAATCTACTAGTTTTATTATTATCGGTAATCGTTAAAATTAACTTCATAATTGTTATTCTTATCGGTGGTTTTTTTTCTATTTAATCGTGACGGTGCCCGTTCCTTTGTGTTTCGGGGTGCCGGTTCTCCGCACAGGATCCCTCGTCACCCGGTGTAACAATGCGTCTGATTTTCGATTTGTCCGTCTCGTTCGAACATATCGATTTAAATGGATTTTTTCGATCTCGTTATTTCTCTGTACTTTCGCGTTAGAATACTTCGATTTTCGAGTCCCTATTGAAAATGCATTAGGAAAAAGAATCGTATTCGCAAACGGGTATTGTTTAATTTATATAATTTATTCGTCGAGAGAAAAATATACTACTGTATATTAATAATTGTATAAAAATCATCAGATAGTTTCCGTCGGGTTCATACGTAATTTGTCCGAAACGTCTAAAGCACTGCAGAGTACTCGTATTGTTTCGAAATTTTTTTTATTTCGCACCACCAGCACACACTACACGCGCGACGGTCAGTTTTTTGTTTTTCGGCGAAACGTAGCGAATCGCATTCCCTCGACGTCACGGTTTTTTTTTCATTTTTTCATTGCCGAGTTAGGCCCGCTCGACGGACGTCGTCGCGTAACTCACGATCCAGCCCTTCGTTTTCGGCATCGACGCGACGGCCAATACAAATTACATGTTATCATCACTATCGTCCTCCCGTATTCGTCGTGAACGGATCTGGTGCGCGCTGTCCCGTCTTCTCCCGAACGTGTCCTTTTTCCGTCAATTATAGACCATATTATAGGTAAATCTGTCTATCGCGCGACGCGACGTCGAGGACTACCGACGACGACGGCATACCCTCGTCGTAGTTTAAGAAGACGATCGTATAAAATATGTTTATAGGTTTTCACGTTATTATTTATTATTTTTCGTCGTATACGCTCCGGTCCTCCGAAGGGTTTGCAAATATATTATATATACCTGCGTCGTAATATCACTATATTATATAATATTAGATTTAAGGTTTTTTTCTTTTTCCCCATATATTCTGGTATTCCGTACAGTCGAGACAGTTGGGGTTGGTACTTCATACGATATTATTGCGTTGCATCTCGGTCGGCCACTTCATCCGCAGACATCGCGGCGGCGGCGGCGACGTTTCGTCGTGGACTTTTTTTTTTCCAGCACACACGCGCGCTCGCCAGAAAATATAATATACGTCGCACGTGATGTCCTTAAAAGATTGCGACGACGACGGTCGGTCGGTCGGTCGGTCGGTCGAGGTCGATATATTATGATACATAATAAATATGCGCCCGCCCGCGCATCCTGCGCGTGTCGTTTATCTGTTTATCGCGGTATTGATTTTTATTTGTAATAATTCGCCGCCGGACGAGCGTTTTGTCCGCGGCGATTATCGAATTTTATCATCTGTCCGGCGGCGCACCGATTCTTCATGACGACGACGCTCTTCGCGGAAAATAATATAATAACACGCGTAATAAGCGAGACCCCTCCCGGGGTGGACGGGACGAGAGAGATTCACTTAAACCGTGCGCGGGTTTGACGCGTTCTATACGAG
The DNA here is from genome assembly GCA_948098885.1 of Drepanosiphum platanoidis. Classification (NCBI taxonomy): domain Eukaryota; kingdom Metazoa; phylum Arthropoda; class Insecta; order Hemiptera; family Aphididae; genus Drepanosiphum; species Drepanosiphum platanoidis. The sequence goes on from OX402536.1 coordinate 1,128,181, forward strand.
TATTTATTGTTATAATATTATATTATTATGCGTTGACGATCATTAAAAACCGCTCGTAAAAAAAAATCACATACGCCGTACGCGGCGGAGCGTTTCGAATCGCGACGACGTACGATTGTTTAAAAAAATCATAATATTTTCCGCTCGGTTTGTTTAATTTTACGACTCTCGCGCGCGTACACGCTTCGACACGTTTGCGAGGTTTTACAAATAAATTATTGTTATTTTTTTTTTTTTAAATTATCAATCGAATAAGAGTAAAACTTCTTCTCTCTCGTAATAGAAACGAAAGATCCTCTCGTACACTTCGTCCCGATATACTTTAAGGACCACATAATATATATTATGGTTAGGGCTCGGATTTCAATGCATTTGCATCTTTTTTTTGGGATATCTTACGCGATGCTTTCCAAGCTACAAATATGTTTCAAGTACTTCGCGATCTAACTTCAATAATTTTTTGGGGCATTTTTTTGCTTTTTTTGCATTTTTAGCGGATTTCTTCATTTTTAGGGCATTTTTTGACTGTTTTAATGCATTTTTTAATTTTTTAGGACATTTTTGACCTATTTGTCGTATTATTTTAAATTCCAAAACATTAAAGAAATTCTTATTGTACTTAATGCAATGCAAATATAATTTAATTTTTAATTTTTATTTTTTTTTGTACATTGTAATATAATTTATAATTTATAATTTTTATTAGAATTTTATTTGTTCCTCATTTTTTAATAATCATTTAATTTGAATTTATTTAATAAATAATGCATCTTTTGAAACGTCATTTTTTGATATTTTTAGAGCATTTTTTAGAGTTTTTAGGTCATAAATGCATTTTTTGAAAGGGCATTTTTTTGATATTTTTAGGGCATTTAAATCCGAGCCCTAATTATGGTATACTCTCTCGAAAACGATGACGATAATATTATGACGCGTACTTGTTTGTCGACCGCGAGGGTGCGCGATACGCTTTTCACGTCGGATTATTCGTTAAAAATGACGTTTTCACCACCGTTCTCTCGCTGCACATCGGATGCAGGCGAAATTTCACAACGCATCGTAACGCGTCGAGACTGCATATAAATACATGCGAATCGTTGTTTCGCGCGGGGCCTTGTGTACTCGGCCAAGGACGTTTAACCGTGGTCCGCTGGAAAATCTCGACGACTAGTCGAATCGAAATCGAATTTGAAACACGACGCGGTCACACAGAGTCGTTTGTATAATATAATATCACATATTATACTTTTATATCGGTCGGCTTCGTCCGCGTCGTAATAATATTAATAATACGGACCGAATAACATACAACAACAGACCGCGACATGTATTATTCATTTTTTTTTTACGCGCCGTTTATCGAACGCGCGTTTTCGTTTTTCTCCTCGCCCGGCCATACGTCATCGCGACCGGCGGCGACGTCGAGAATCGTTCGAAACGTCAGAGCGAAACCGCCTGCTGTGGATTTTTAAAATATCGCGTTGTGTATCCGCCGGCGTACTCGTATTTATAGGTAATCTTTCATCACACGCGATTAGCCGTGATCGACTAACCCAAGACGGCGGCGGGTTTTTATCGCGTTTCCACCGAGTTTCGAACTTAGTTACACAGGTTAAGGGATGGATCGGTGGGCTCTGGGGGGTGTGAAGTCGGCCGAAGTTTCGACGGGTGTAATAGTCGTGGATCGCGTTCGCCGCTTTCGACGCGAAATCATCCATCAATGGCGCGTGTAAAACATTGCCGACGGCGGCGTCGAAAAGTATATATTTCGGGCGAATAGAAAATTTCCGCGACGAGTGCGCGAAAAACTCACGTCCTGCGTACGTCGCGAGACTGCCAGATAATATGATATCGATTACATTCTCCGATTATATTTTATTGTTGTTCGCTTATTCATACTGGCCTTTAACTGCCCGAGTGCAGTGCTCTTTAACCGTATTGAAAATACTCTTCCGTCCGGAGGTGTTACGTATTGTGTTCGAAAATCCGTTGAAAAAAAACCACCGCGTGGGTTTGGATGAGGCGCTCTCGTTTAGCCGAGTGCGGATAGATTTTTAATTCTATCGTAGCCGATGTTATGATATTATGAACGTTGTTTTATCAAATTGTTACATTTTATACGTCGTTTCATACAGTTTGATATCGAACTGCGCGCGTTTTCAAAGATGTTTTTCGCGCGAAGTGACACGTAGTGTGTTGGAAAAATTAACAAACGTAAAACGACAATCGATGACTTCCAATTCGACTAGCTCGATATTTTTAAATCCGATGACGAAATCGATCCAGCTCTTTTCGCGATTAAACTCACTCGAACGGTTACCTTTTTTGCTAAAAACAATACCACACTCGCCCAAACGACCATTTCTGGTGTGCGAATTGTTTCGTAAGGTACCTAATATATAAAGTATGGATTTCAAAATGACGTTATCGTGATTAACAATATTTCACCGCGAAAATAATTAAACCGAAGATATTATGTGAGGAGTTAATAAACGTATTATTATAATAATTACACTCATTGAAATAAGTGATCGTTAAATAAATAAGTAAATAAATCAAATCAAGTCTAAATAAACGAGTAAAAAAACCGGAAGAGTGAAAATTAATTATCATTTAAATTAAAAATATCCGGCGTAAATGGTATTATCGTTTTTTTTTTCTTCTGTTTTTATTTAATTATGCACCTAACGCTCGATAATTGCATTATTACATTAAACTTTTACAAATTGTAGTTTCTTAATAACTCGTAAAATAGGCGTACCTACTCGTTTCGCCGTTCACAAAAGTATACTTTTCTAAAGTGAATTAGGTAGGTACGTGATATTTACGATAGTGTCGTTTTTATCATTTTAATATATTATTATTTATCAAGACTAAACAGTAACTCTTAAAATATCGTAACGCGCGATTATTGCACCTTTGCACGAATAATAAGCACTCGGACTAATTTCAGGCCGGACCACCTTTGACTTGCGGTATAATAATTTAATTAATTCGAGCATTTTTTCTTTTTCTCATTACTAGTGTGTATAATCTAGTTTAAATTGTCTAGGAACTTTGGGATTTTTCCAACTACGACTGTGTTTCGTTCGACTATGCTTCAGGGGGCGCTTCCAGTGTAGATATATTAATTTTTTTATTTAACAATTAAACGAGTCGTCACCGCAACCCAAAGTCATTAAAAACAAAACAAAACAGTCGTCGCCAATGATTTAAGTTTATTTTTTCCTTCTAAATAATCGTCTGCCGACACTTACTCGGGATTTAAACTCGGTGAATAATAATCGCACGAAAAACTTTATTGTCCGCGAAAATAAAATAAATTCCACCGCGTTCCGATGTTCGTATTGTGAAGAAATACAAAAACCAAAACGAATCCGGTTTTCGTCGTCGTCTCCCCGCCCGATAAGGACAACGGTATACCCGTGGGGACCGTGTTCAAAGGTCAAACGTGCGAACGAATAATTATTAACCACAACGCTATTATACCTACCGAGACAATGGGGGTAAAATCGGTTCCGATGTGTTATCGGCTTTGTCTATTTATTGTAAATCATTATCGTATTTCCGTATTGTTCGAGTCGTCGTCCGAAAAATAAATACGTTATTATTTTATTGTTAAATTTGTCGCCGTCGGATCTATTTTTTTAAAACTTTTCTCTCCGGTTTAAGCCCGATCGATCGATTTCTTCGATTTTACCAACGTCTAAATTAAACGAATCGCGATCGATCGAGGACGTCTTTTCGACGTTGAAAGTCCGGTAATGGAAAAAAAATCGCAGATTCTCTCGGCGAGTAAAACCTATTACTATCGTTCCGACTCGGAAGTCATCACACGAACATAATATTATTACGTACGTATTTGCACCGCTGCGGCACCGAATTTTTTATTTTCCAAACCCCGTTTGTCGTTTCGATTGAAATATAAGTCGACCGACCCAAAAACACGGCCCAGCCCGCCGCCGCCGCCGTTGAATAATATAGCTACGATAAAATTATAGACTAATCGAATCGCGGACAAACCCCCTTTTTATTATCGTTTTCGACCGCACGATAAACCGTAAAACACCATTCGGGACGGGATTTTAAATAAAATAAAAGCGTAAACATATTTTTTATTTATTTATTTTTTTTTTTTAGTAATATCACGTGTTTAATTACATCGTAGGCGTACCTACTCGTGTTAGGTTAGTTTTATCATAAAAGATTACAGCTCTAACGGGGCGGTTTCTCGAAAGTTTCGTCCGCGCGAGGCGGGAGGGCTGGTCAAGATCACACGGCAAAAGCGTAATTTACCGAGATAGAAAGTCTCTTTTTCCCCCCCTTCTTCTTTTTCTTTTACCGTTTAAACGTTGATCAATTTATAATGACAATGTTTCAACTCGGAGTTAAAATGTTTATAAAACGAAGGGGGGAAAAAAAACAACTACTCGCCCACCTGTTTGTTTTTTATTATTATTTTTATTACTAAATAAATACAATAATACCCTCCCCCTAATACGTACGTATAATGTTTTAACTTTTCTCTATATCTCCCGAGTTACTTTTTGTTTTTGTTCTTTTTTTTTCCCCGAAACTTTTTCGATCGTCCCTGCACTCGGAGGCTTTGAGTTTAATTTATTATAGTCGTCTCGTTCCCAGACGAGAGGCCAATTACTATATATTATGTATATGTTATACAATATACGATTTCCGAAAAAAACCAATCATAATCGTCGTGTTTTAAACGACTCTAAAAATCAATAATCGAAAACGCCGCGTCTCCGATTTCCTTTTCCACAGAACGACGTCGTTTCCGGCGTTGAAATAACAAACGGCAATTTTATTGCAATCGTTCGTTTTTTTTTTAAGTTTTTCTCCGTTTCCACGCCAGGTCGACCCAATCGTATCGATAACGTGCCACGTTATAGAATAATTATTATAAATCATTTTGTAAAAAAAATAAAACATATTGTAATGTGTCGGATTTCATCGTCTCGATTTTCTTCGACGTCGCCGCGTCGTGTTGCTCATAGAAATCGAGATATTTTTAATTTTCGGTAGGTGTCGAGATGGTTATAGGTGGTTGGGCTCGCTTTCCGTCATAATATCGCGCTTTGTGCGTGCGTGTTCGTGTCGGAAGCGACATTCGTGATAAGTCGCGCGGCGGACGTGGGCGAATTAATTATTTACATCCGCCGCGGTATCGGGAATCACGTGTGGCTGACAGAGAACGATCGTTTTGCCTTGTTGATCGCGTCGCCTGCAAATAACTGCCCGGCGTATTTATCATTTGGCGACAACTTATTTGCCATCGGCAACACTTTACCGTCGTCGTCGTCGGTCCGATCCAGATATTCGCCCTCCGGCGGCGGGGAAAATAAATCAAACGGCGCGCGGCCGGTGTATCGACGCTCACGATAGTTTTTATTGTAAAGAGCAATATGATATTATTGAAAAACAAATAAAGAAACGCGCGCGCGCGCGCGTTAAGGCTGACGAGCGATAAGCGTTGGCTCGTTTTGTTTTTCACGAGTTTTTTCATTCGAATGAAACACCCCCGCCCCACTCCCCTAGTTTATAAACGGTCACCTGTAGGCATTCGTTTGGTCGGATTTTCGCGAGGAGAAAATAAGGTGTTTGCTCGCGAAGGTAAATTTCGATCGCTTCTTCGATGATTCTGGTCTGTCGCTACACCGTCGGACGCGTAAAGTCGACAAATTCACATTGCAAAAAACGGAATTCGTGTTTTATTTCGTTGTTGATATTGATTATTATTACTCGTTAAAAGTGTCGTTTATTTCCATTGAAAAAAGTACGAGATTCTTTTTGTTTTCGTTTTCTAAGAAAATTAAAACGGCCAATACGATACTCTCCGACAGTCATACTATTTTTAATGTGTTTTCAACAGTTTTCATTTGGTTTCACGTCAAGTTTTGTCGGTCGTATTCACTAGACGTTTATTTGGATAAATATAAAATCGTCTTTCGTCTTGTAAATTCGAGAAATAAACACGTAATACGTAATATGGTCGTGTAGAAATGTTTAGTGAAGTCATAATATGTGTCCCGTCCCGAAAGTTTTATAGGTCCTGACAATGGGGGCCAACAGTCGACCAATGTCGAGGCGCCGTTTCGTAAAATTATTGCGTAAACAAAAAGTGTGCGGGACAATAATAGAGTACGTATATCGGCGAGGCGTCGTGGCGAGGCGAGAATAAAAACTTTTTTTTTTCCGAAATGAAAACATACGCTCCGAGTGGACGACGACGGTGATAATTATTATAAAATTAAGGATATTAGATTTTCTAAAACCAACGAAATCGATTAGATTGTATTTCCGTATTGCGCGTAGACGCCGCACCGCATCATGTGTGGCGAAAATTGACGCAGCTTTTACATAATATTTACCTTTTTTCATACGTTATAAACGCTTTAATCCTTCCGGCCCGAAACGGGGCGGCATCTCCGTGGTACTTCTGCTGCCAAAATTCCAAATACAGCCCCGATTGTTTTTATTATTATTATTATTATTATTATTTTGCGCACGCGATATTTCAATTTATACAGACATACTACTCGTATTATTATTATTATTATTTTGTAATTCGATCGCGAATACACCCGGTCTATGTAATGTAATCCAAACACACGTCGTCGGCTCTTGAAATCGATCCAAGTTTTCGACGAATTTCGGAGGTTTTTTTTTGCTGTCGTTTACGCACGTTTTTAAGTATATAATATATACGTATATATCGTATGATGTTTGAACAGTATATACACACACGCACAGGTGTGTATCGATAAAAGCGCCCGTACCCCTCCGAGTATATTATATACGTATATATCGAAGCTACCTAACCTTCGCGCGCGTTTATTCTGCGTCGCAATAAAAACAATAAAACGTTTTATTATTATTACCCTCATATACGTACGTATGACTTGGCTCTACCGGCGAAACGAGGATCTTTAATATAACACGGCGGTAAGCGACGACGACGGCTTCTCAGCCCCCCGTGTTCAATTTTCTTCTTTTTTAATGAAATTAAAGAGAAAAAAAACGGTTCGTTTTCCTCGAAATACCGATTGTGTGTGGGGGGTCCGGACCCCCCCCCCCTGAAATTTCTATAGTATTTTACAAATGTTTAAAATAACTATTTGTTTTTAATACAAACATATTATATATTTTCAGTAATAAATGGCTTAAACTCTAATCGAATTAACTGTTGACTAATATGAATCATATCATCGTAATATTATGCAAATATTATTACTAATAATAGATTATTATCGATAGACGAAGGAAAAGACCGCTATCGTCGCCGGTTCGCGCGCGGCGCGGCGGTCGGTGACAATAACAACAATAACGATAATAATCTTGTGTACATTAAAAATATTACTCTAAGGTGGTTGGAGCCGGTTGGAAAATTATCTTTTCTAGATCTCGATCGAGGGGCTTTTTTCGAAATATAAATTTTTGCCTTAGATATCCACTTGTGATCTAGAAAAGATGTTCGGGAAATCTTGAGATTTTTACAGAATAAAAATCGGACCACCAACCAAAATCTCGCAATCTCGTCACAACCAAAGGTCTAAAAGCGATAATTTTTCAACCGGCTCCAACCACCTTAATAATATAATTAATATACCGACATACCGTCGTCGTCCGCCGTACTTAGACAAATACGTCGAAAAGTATTTACGTAAATTTATCATAATGAGTAAACGTGAAAACAAAAATGTACTATTCAATTATTTTTAATCAAATGTTAAAACCTTAATTCAGTAAAATTACAATAAACATATTTTGGATACGGCCTTGTGTGTGTGTGTCGACGACGTGACCACTTACATGCAGTTGAATGCTCGTGCCGACACTCGTGATATCCGATCGAACGTAAACACAAGACGTGCAGTTTGAAACACGCGGTTAGAGGAGTTGTGGAAACGGTATTTTCTTTTGTTTCTCCCGATTCGTTAAAATTTCTAATTTATAACGCGCATCTGCTCGCATAGCTCATATATTTTGTGCTACAGCAAACCCCCCGTGCGCGCGTTTGTGTTTCGTTAGAAAACATTAACAACAAAAGAAAGAAAACGCCCTTCGACGGCGGCGACGATTCGACAAATCTGACATACGTATGTCTCGTAGTACGGATTTTCAAATGTACAAAAAAAAAAAAAAAATAAAAATAAATAAACGACACCCGAATGGCTCGTGTGTACGGCAGTCGGTATTGAAACGATACCCGGCGGCGGCGGCGGCTCTTCCGGATAGATATTGCGGGGTGTTGTTAACGTACATGGCCCGCAATATTTCACCGGCGCACACGCACACGCTCGTGTGTTTTTGGACACATTTCGTGTGTGTGTGTGTGTGTTTGTCGGCGTCATACGTGTAGGCGGTATAAAGTTTACCCGTAGAGCAGCCCTTTGTCCGAATAATATGTGAGACGAGACGAGAGACGCGCGCGCGCGCGGGTTATCGTAACAGTTGTCATTATTTTGAGATATGTCCTACCATTTTGAACTCTGAACAATGGATATTAGTTTCGCCCGCGGGGGGGGGGGTGCCCCCGTAATAATAGGTAAGTCCCGCGGACATGGTATATATCCGCCGCCCCACCCCCTCGGAATTAACTATATCCGCTCTCGCTAAATCAAACTCTTTTCATTATTCTCCCCGATATCTTTCGTTATTTTGCGAGATCTTGTATATTTTCACGTCGTGTCTAAAACACGTAGTATCTCTAGTCGGTCTCGCGTCGACGATAAAGAAATACGCGCGAGATCGATAATAATAACGATAGCATTATTTATCGACCCGTATCGTTCGTTAAAAAATAAAAACTCCCCAATGATTTGGTATGAGATTTCGTGCTCTGTCGATGACGTGCTCGCCATTAGTCAGAAAAGCCAACGGTATTTTGTCAATTCGATATTTTCGCGATTAAAAATGGCTTCTATCGCACAGACTCGTGGTATAGTTTAAGATAGATACGCAAGGCCGTATCCAGAAATATTTTTCGGGGGGGGGGGTCCAAAATATGTTTATTGTTATTTTACTGAATTAAGGTTTTAAAATTTGATTAAAAATAAGACCAAAAAAGTTTTAATCTTCTTTTAATAAAATATATAATTAAATAAACAAAATTACTTTGACATCTTGCCACCTTACACTATAATACAAAACATAAAAACAAAATGAATTGATAACATACACAAATTCAATATAATTTAAATTAATAACCTTTTTGAAGAGCAAACTGGTTTAACACTTCTTCGGGATCAAACTGTAACATCTCTATATGGGCACTTAATAGAGCAAAGCCGGTTAGTCTTTCTTGTCCTGTAGAGTTTCGTAAAAATGTCTTGACACGTTTTAATGTCGAAAAAGTTCTTTCGGGAGTTGCTGTAGAAACCGGCAATGTGGCTAATACTTTTAATAAAAAATGAATATTTGGAAAAAGTTCAGGGTTACAATAATTTAATGATTCTATAGCTGTATTTGGTTATGATTCATATTAGTCAACGGTTAATTTAATTAGAGTTTAAGCCATTTATAACTGAAAATATATATGTTTGTATTAAAAATAAATAGTTGTTTTAAACATTTGTAAAATACTATAGAAATTTCGGGGGGGGGGGTCCGGACCCCTTGGACCCTCCCCCCCCTCAGATACGGCCTTGTAGATACGTATGATGTATTCCTCTGAAGATGGCAAAATAAATATTATTTTCACTAGACCGCGTGGTTTCCGTTTAACAATATTATTATTACGTAAAACTAAACTAATATTACTATGTCGCAGTCGCCTCGTGGCTCGTTGTATAATATTATAATACCGATTAAACTAAATCGCAACTGGTCCGCGAGACGAGTGGGAACCGTCGTCGAAAACAATAATAATAATATTATCTCGTCCGTGTAATAATTTTATAATACCCATCATACGGTTTTCGCCGGTAAAAGAAAAACGAGACCGCGGCCCGACGGGAAGGCGAAGGAGAATTTGCGGGGGCGTGTAAAAATCAATAGAGGGGAAACGTCCTCCGTCTTCCCGCGAAAATATAATATCGAACGACGCGTAAAGCTCTTTCGGGTTCGTATATTATTTTTTCGGTATCGATTTTTGGCGTAACGTTTTCGACGTGCGTCCGAAAAACACCGTTTATCGTCCGCATTCTTCTTTAGCGAGGTGGTGTTTTTTTTTTTCTTCAAATTATCGCACGTTTATTTATTTACTGCAGTTCCCATTATTATGTTTGGTTTCGAATTTGGTTATTGAATTTTGGCCGCTTTTTTGCTTTTTTTTTTTTCATCATTCGATTTCGCATTTTCCCCTCTTCTTCTTCCGTATATTACTATTATTATTATTATTATTATATTATTCTCTTTCAGCCGCACAATGACGCAAACGAAAATATTAGTTTTGTTTTGTTTTTTTTTTTTCCCCGCTGCTGCTTTTCCTAGAGTTTTGTAATACAATTTCGTTGGCTTTTGACAGGCAAACGTCTTGTTGGCGCTTATGAATTATTAACCGCACGACGTTCCCCGGTAACTGTCTACTTCAATTTCAGATAACACACGCGCGCCGCGCACTGTCTGGAATTCTCATAACTTATTTTGATTAAACGCTCTCCTTTTCGCTAAGCCGGTGTTGTTTCACAAGCGTTATCACGAAACGAAGGAAACACGACGATCGGCAGTATAAACAATACAATATATTATTATAGTATATTAATTACACTTTTATCGATTGCGCCGGCACGTTTTTATTTCTCCTCTTGCCCTCGTTCTCTCTTCGATTTTCGTTATATTCGAAACTCGAAACAGTACTATTTATATAATCAATGCTCGAACCGAGGAACGGTTGAAATTTAATTACCGCCGCGCGGCGCAAAACGTATAATAACATATTTTATTGATTTTAATATTTTTCCCGTTCGCGGCGGCGCGGCGGCGCGTCAAACTTCAACGTGTGCCCATCGCGTGTAATGGATTAGAAAACGCTTGGTTTTGTGAATTTTATATTGTTTTTCAAAGTGATAATAATCTCTCTCTTTGAGTATACGTATTTCGAATCGCCATGACTACGTACGTATATATAATTTTCGTCATTCCGCGCAGGGATTTTCGATTTAAATTTGAATTTTTATTTCAACTCGAAAGAAAAGAACGTTTTTGAAACACTGCTGCAGTTCGTTTTGTCGTCCGCTATATTTTAACGAGCCGCGTCCGATAAAAAAAAAACACACACACACACCACGTTCGCCATGATATCAATATAATAACCGCGCGCGTTCGCGACGTATACAAAAGAATATTAATATCGATAAAAGTGTCGAGGGGGCTTGGCCCAAGATTCGGATTATAATTGCGCCACTGCTCATAACTGCGTTTTAAGGGTCTCATTAGCATTGATTATCAATTAGTATTAATTCAACTGTGCCATAAATTATATTAATTTGTTCGCATCGCGCGCGCTTTGGAAGAAAACCAAACCCCGTTCGATCATGTTGATAATGTTAACTACGTGTTTCGGTAGAATTACACGTATCGCAACAACAACTGCGACGACATTATACATTTAGGGAACCCGCCAGAAACAAAAAAAAAAAAAACGGGGGGTTGTCCGGGTTATATATCATACGGACAGACGTCGATTATACGAATAACGAGTGGAAAAGCGTAACAATAAATAATTATTGTATTAATTGACTGTCGGGGCATTGAATAATATTAAAAAGCATTAAAAATCGCTTTTCGTCGATTACGTTTTAAACATTTTTCAAATCGTCATTTGATAACTGATCTCAATATACTCGTAATATGTATTAGCGCAATATCGCTTCGATCGCATTACGATTATTAATAGGCTATAAAAATAGCATCGATTACGATAAAAAGAAAGAAAGAAAGAAAGAAAGAAAGAAGATAATAATACGAATAAAAAAGAACTACCGGTACGATATTTTGTTTCTGACCGTGTCGGAGAACAATAACGATTGTTTTTTATTTTCGTAAAAAAAAAGAAAAATAATAATAAACGAAAGAAAGAAAGAAAAGGTTAGTTTCCGCGATACGTCGTGGTATATTGTATCGCTAATGAGAGAGACGCGCACACACATATTTCACAACGAACTCTGCGCGATTAATTAATACTACTACTCGAGCAGTCGAAACGGTGCTTATTATATTATTATATTTTAAGCGAGCACGCGATTTTATCGTTAAAAATCGAGGCGCGTGGGCAGGTACACACTTTTAAATCCATTAATTCGAACCGTTTTTTTCTTTCCCTATACAAACACACGTAGAAACGACGAGACGGCGCGCGTGTCGAAGGAGAGTATTATTTTGTACTAGCTAGGCTTCGCCCGTGTGCAGTATAACTTTTTATTTTATCAGTTTTTTTCATTTTTACCCCTTTTAACTCCGGTAGGTGTCGAATTTAGGAAAATCCTTTCCCATGGGGTCTCCACTATTTAAAACGAAACTGTTGACCAAATTTCATACTTAAAGCTCCCCAGCAGTTCCGGCCAGGCGAATTTTTCTAGTTTCACCTTTTTTACCCCTTTGAACCCCCTTAGGGGTAGAATTTTGGAAAATCCTTTCTTTAGGGGCCTCTGCTATATTAAATGAAACTATTGACAAAATTTAATACCACAAAGCTCCAGTGACTCAGGATCTCTCCGTAAAAACCATCCTCGTACTTCAAGGAATATTATAAAAAAAAGAATTAGCGAAATCGGTTCAGGGGTTGTTGAGTTATGCGCTTACAACACATTTTGCGATTCATTTTTATATTTAAGATTCCGTCGATTCTGAATTATATCATAGTGTGTTTATTATCTTAGTAGCCATGCAGTGTAAATCATCTGTACGCCCCTAAGGAGGTAAATAACGGTAAAAGGGGTAACATTTTTTTTGTTCCGATTGTTCTGAAATTAAGTATACGTACTCTTAACACGAATAAACATTATTGTCTATAAACTTTAATTTGTGAAATTCAACTCTGAAAGGGGTAAAAAGGGTGTTGAGTATGAAATTTGGTCAGCGCGGTTTCGTGTTTCGATTTTCTCTGGATTTGACGAGACGAGGAGCGATTTGGCGGTCAAAGAAGACGCGCGCGGCGCTTTTGGTGAAAAAACCGTTTGGCGGAGACCGTGACCACTAGTAAGTAGGGTTTTTCGTGAGGTTGTTGTGTTAAAACTTTGATCGCCGCGCGAGCGAGTTGTGTAAGTCGTTGAACGCGGACGTTGCTGCTCTTTGTTTAGATGCGCCGAGGAGTAGCGTCTCTCCGGGGGGGGGGGGGGCGTACTATATACTCGTTAGACGATCAAAGTCTTAACAACAACACTACTTACTACTAGTGGTCATCGTGTCCGCTAAATGGAAAATTAAAACGCGAAATCGCTGGCACGCGTTACCGACGTGGTCGGGCCGGTAAAAATAAATTTGGTAAAATGTCAATTATTCGGGCCATACTCATTTTTTTATTACTTAAACGTCGTCGTCGCCGCCGAATCGATATGGGAATTATTATAATAATATCGTGTGCGAGCGAGCGCGTGTTAACAGTAATTATTATACCGCCGCCGCCGCGTGTACGTACGGCTGTTTGTGAACTTTAACGCCCCGTGAAAGGGATAAAATCGCACTCATGTATGCATAATATTGTTATTATTATACAAAAAGCCAAAACAATTCGGCAAACCGTATGAACAATAGACGCGCGCGTGTATGGTTGACAAGACGATGATTAATATAATATTATATTATAGACTTATTACAAATGGCAAAACGTATGCGCGCGCGCGAATTAAACGCGCGCCACAACGTTATGCTCGAGCGAACGCTATGGAGATTAATCGGAGCATATAATATTGCACATAGGCATTATCGCGTGTAATAATCGTATATAATATGCGTTTTGAATGCCCGCGATGACGTGCGACTGCATTTTTTTTTTATTTCGTTTGTTTTCTCGCCGCCGCGCCGCCGCCGGACGTCGAAAATATAAAATAAACGCGCGACGAACGGGATCGGTCGACCGAGTACGGCCGAGTAACCTCCGTGCAGTGGCGTCATTTTGACGATTCATAATATGATTTATGGTCGCCAGATCGATTTGTTAATTCGAGAGAAAAATTATTCCAATTTACAGGTGTTAATAAACGACATACTGTAATTATTATTAGTAGGGCTAGGATTTTGTAGCATTTGCATTTTCTTTCCTAGTACTCCAGGGCATTGCTAATCAAAAACAAAATTCGATTCATACATCACAGAGTTCAAATATACAATTTTGTTTTTGCTTTTCTTGCATTTTCTTATGATATTCGCTTTTTTGGTACTTTAGTGTCAGTTTATTGGCTTTTTATTTAGTTTTTGTTAATTATACGCATATTCGACATTTTTAGAACATTTACGTACTTTTTTATCTAAATTATTATAAATCAATTTATTTTCATTGCTGTATATATTTCGTGATTACACCTTATCGGGAAATATTTCTGAAAATAAATTCTTAGATTTTGTCAAAGTGATATGAATAATATATCAATATATAAAGTGATAATAAATTGTATTTAGTTGTTCTAAGAATTAATTTGTTTGAACATATAAAAATGTGTTTAATAAATTATTTTTTGATGTTAAAAATATTTTTCAGCTAAACTTTTAAATTTTGCAAGTCATTTTTAGTTGCATTTTCCTGGTTTAAATGCTTTTTTTTGGAGCATTATTGGCAATTTTTTAATGTCTTTATTGTAGGTTTTTAGTGCATCATTTTCCTAGCCCTAATTATTAGTCATTGAATTGTAATAATTAAATCTATTTCGGACAATAATATAGCGACAGACATGATATTCTGCGGACATTTTCCAAGTGTATTTCTTTCGTATAAACATATATATCGTAATGTATACCTCGAAATACGCTAAAATATGCAAAATAAAATTTTTCTCCGTTATATTAGGTCCAAATTTAAACGGCACGTGACATATAATATCTAAACTGTAGTTGAAACGATAATAATATGCAAAAACATTCGTAAACCCGAGCTCTAATTATAACGATAATATACGTAATAATTATAATATGTATTTTACTATGCGAGTGTATATTTTATGTGATTTCGATTTTACAGATCAAAGGGATTGCCGCAGATTTCGCACTCGATAGCGCACGCTTTGCCGAGGATGAACAGAGATTGTGAACTTTCATCGACGGCGAACTCTTAACGTCTAAATGGTAATTAATGCATAAAATATGTAAACGCTTTATTTCGATAAATGTATAATATACATACACTTATTATACATATTTGTATTATGTACAAATTATTATACTCATTCGTACGGTACTAACGCGTGACACCGAAAAGACTAATTAAACTAGTTAAACTTTTCAAATCGATTCCGTATTATGAACAACGTTTTGACCCGATATCGTGAATATTTTCGTTCGCGACGACGACGTATCCAATATTGACTGTAAATCAAAATTCAAATTTAAAAAAATTATAAATAAACACCCGACTAGACGATAATATGATTATTGCGCGGTAATATAATAATAATCGAATCGAATCGAACGGCGAAAAATAAAATGTATATTTTAGTATAAATTCGTCAACGTATAGGACCTAAAAATATTCAAATTAGTTTCTCTGTATTGCTCGATCTGTCTTGAGTGAAAAAAATGAAGAGATGTAAATATAAATATTTTTAAAGAGCGCGAGTGACTTTCTTCAAGTCAAATCGACGTTTACTACAATTATTGACGGGGGGGGGGGGAAAGGAGATTTTAATGACTATACGTGTCTATTATATAACACTAACGTATTGTTAAAATGTTGTAACAATCGTGTGACGGTGGCGGGAGAAAAACGTCAATGCAATGAATAAGTATACATTGTTCGAGATAGCATTCGTACGAGCGCGGGTCTCTCCGGGTCGCCTACACTTATTGTATTTATTTCGTTTTTTTCAGCGCCCTCTGTAAAAATATTGAATAAATTGAAACCGCAGCCGCCGCCGCCGCCGCCGCCGCCGCCGTGGTGTATAATATTGAAATAATAATTATTATTACGACGAGACGCGTATGGCGAGAGCGCGGAGAGAGAGAGAGAAAAACCCTTGCTCGAGTACTCAATACGAATCTAGATCGAGAAAAATTCCGAACGGCACGCCGACACTCGCCCCGCGATCGTTCGCGGAATAGGTGCTTAGAAGGGAGGGGGCGGGGGAGCGGATCGTAATTATTCGTTTTATCTCATTGATATACGTACACTCCGATCTCTCGGGAATCATTGTAGTTTTTCCGCGATTTCGGGAGTGTTAGAAAACGTGGCCCGAATCGCGCGTTCGGGCGTGGCGAGTCTCTCGATTCCGTCGGGAAAGTTAATAACATTTTTTAAACGTCGAAAATCCCCCGAGCGGTGGCGCGGGCCGGCCCAATAGCCTCTCGCTCGGCGTGCGAATAAATTTGAAATGAAAAAAAACCGACCGACCGACCGACGCTCGGGACGGACGAGAGATTTGAACAAGTGCCTTGTTATTATCATCATCATCGGACGTCTAGTGACCGCGACTCGTAAATTGCGTTCACTTGTTTACGCGAGTGGCCCGCGACGCCGACGACCGGAAGGAATATTGTGCGCAAAGAAAGGCACTCTGGCTCGTCGCCGGGAAAACGGCACCGAGGTACTATTTGTTCTCCGGATCGAGGCCTCGAGAAATCGCGTTCGCTTCATCGCCGGGCCGGGCGTTAATTTTTACTCCTCCCGCCCTCGCGAGACGTATCCGGCCTCTGCTTTTAATCAACTCGTTTTCCGAATTCGCCAGACTGTGTTATTATTGTAAACTTTGCCGTTCTCCGTTTTGCCGACGACGACGACGGCGCGGGATAACCTGACCCGACCCGACCTAACCTAACCCGCCGCCGCCGGGGGTAAACGTCACCGCGTGTACCCGCTTTCGTCGTCGGTTCGCGTGCGGCGACCGCTTTCATTTCGCGAAAGAAATGCAAAATAAAAAACGCTTAGCGCAATACAATGCCGACGAGCGCCGTATCGTTATTACTACTTTTATTTTCGTTTCCATCACTTATAATATTATTGTTGTTGTCGTATCGTAATTTCGGCTCGTATATTTGAGCGACATGGTAAACTCGTTTGTACCTTATTCGAAATTTGATTTATACGTGCGCGTTAACTCTGATCCTACTTTTTTTCTTATCGCATAGTACACGTACGTCGTCGCAAACTTGAAAATGTTTAAACAGACGCTTTAAACTCGTCGATTTACTCCACACGGTATACGGCGGTCGAACGCCGTTAGAAAGTAAGAACCGACGAAATATCATAACACCGCGGTTGTTACAGGTATTTACACACAAGCACACTTCTGAAATAACATTTACGTTTTAATTTTGTTTTGTTTTGGTAACACAATAATATTAATACGTTCTCGTAGGCGAATACAACGTAAACTGTACGTCGTCGTCGTCGTCGTCGTTTGACGACGATCGATTTCATACTTTCCCGTGTCGATCGATCGATGCGAGCGGACAAACTTCTATGGATTTTCATTCCAAAACTAGAGCCGTTCAAATACAATGCGATTCGTCTGACATTTTCTAAATCAAATCCGTTATATTATTATTACGTTGAGAGAATACGGCGGCGGCGCGTTCACATCATACTTTTTCCTCGACAAAACACTTAGCAATCCGTTTTTCTCGTTCAATATTGGCTTTGGTTTTCTCTATCGAACACCGACCGACACCGCACATGCACGTCGTCGCTCTCTCTCTCTAAGCACATTACATTCTGATCATGGTAAAAACGCGTAGGTGGAATGATAGACTACACAGACCCGTTGCGTCAACCTACTTCTCGGAATTCGTTCTCCGCGTTCTCTCCTCGTCCGATCGAGAAGACCTCCGGGGGTGTGGGGGATGTAATAACGAGATTACAAATAATTATTATCAAATGAAAGAACAAACACGGTATATGAGATACGGTTATTATATTGTCGCCGCGACGACCGCGTGATCCCAGAAAGGCGGTCGTAATAAATCATCGTCGTCGCGATGGAAGCATAATATGCGCAATAATCTCCGCCCCGAAATACAAGTAGGACTCGTTTATAGTATTACGTATACATCGGATTGGAGAGCGGAGGCGCGCGCGTTTAGACGGTGTGTGAATTTTCCCCCCCCCGTTGGCCGTGAGCCGACCGGTTAGGCCGACACGATTCGCGCCAATATGTAAATAATAATTATTATCGCGTATTATTAGGATATTACATATTATTATAGTTCCGTGCACGTCGATTCCAAAGCACTAATCTCCCAGGTTTCCCATACGATTTTATAGATCCGCAGCACTAGCGCGGCGTTTAGTTCTCAGCTCTGGACCCAGGACGAAGGCGTACAAAGTCATTCGACGGTCACTTCCCCCCCCCCCACCCCCTCGTAATTTAGTAACTCGACTAGTCTAAGATTACCTGCACAACATTACGAGAGACGTGTATGATCGCGTTACAATCGCGAATTCAGGAGTTACTTTGCTTTACTGAAAATTATATTTTTATCTTTGAGTTTTTTGTTTCGTTTTTCGAAATGACCGTGTCGCCGTGTTAAAATTTGATAAATAATAACAAATCTACTCGAACGGTTATTTTAAAACCGTAGATTATTCACAATAACAATCAAATACTGTTTACAAAGTTTTCTACGACTCGGTTCGTTCGTCACTACTTCGAGCCGTATTATTGACACCGTTGGGAATCGTCGGGTTTTTGACCCGGACGAACTTATGTGAAATCTGAATCCGAAACTCGCGATCCCGAGGCACCGTGTCGCCGCCAGGACACACTCGGAGTACGCGCGATACCGTGACAGGACGAAATATAGGGTGTTTCTGCGCGCGCGCGGTAGTGAGTGAGAGGAGAGAGAGAGGCGTGAAACTGATTGATTGACTTCTAATGACCGTGCTTTTGCAGCTCGCCGAATCTCTGGCGCGCGGATAATCCGCCGCGAGCTCTATAGCACGGTCTCCGCCGCGCGACGACGACGACGACGACGAAGGAAAAGCCATAATAATTATCGACGACCCCTTCGCGATCTCCTTCGCCGTCCTCTCCTCCCCGTGCCTTTACGTATTTATGTATGTATCTTATACCTACCTACCCCGTCGCCGTGATTGCAGCACGGCTCCGCCCGGGAACCCCTCGTGACGACGACGGGAGATTTATCGCTTTCCACCGATCGGCCTCTGCGCCACCGTGTACATATTATATATAATTACACACAAGGTGGTCGTATACTGTCTCGAAGGAAATAATATGTCTATGAGAATAGAAATTCGTATTTTATTCGCTTTCTATTATTTTTTATTTCTATCGCAAGACGTCGGACGTCCGGACGTCTTCTTATACGCGTCGAAAAATCGCACGGTCGGTCTCGCGATCAAAAGTTCAGCTCGTTATATAGGAGAAGATGACGCGAGATTTACGCGTATTGGCCGCCACCGCCGTCGTAATAAATTATCATAACCTTTTCAATAACTTTACGCGCTTTACAACCGTCGTCGTTAATTACCGCGACGGCATTATATACGCGCGCGTAGATAGACGGCGGCGGCGCAGTCGTATAAATTCCATAGGTATAAGAGATGTTATTCTCTCTTAAAACGCTATCCGATATTTTATACTGATTTATTATTTAATTGCTGATAAACAGCTAACGCGTGCGCTTCTTCTCATATAAATTTGTTTTCGCCACGTAGTCACATACTCGATTTTAAATATCGCGATACTTTGGTATTTTTTTTCGCAACAACACGTCTTGTTGTCCGTGGAAATCGTGGATAGAAATAAAAAAACGTCCTTTTTCTTATCCGGGGATATGAATGCTGCATCTGGGCATGCAGGGGGCAGGCGATACGAATTTGATCCTCATTGCAAATCGATTTGATTATTTACAGACGTTTTTTTCGTCGGTAGGCCACCTACCGCGGGGCACGGAAAATCCACAGGGGTAGAAAAAATAAAACTATGCGGTAAACTGCAGCTGCGCCGATCGACATTAGATTGTAATAAATTGTCGTATGTCAATTATTCGCCGCCGAACGGTCTCTAAATAACATATCCATACGCTGCAGTGACACATCCATCTGGAATTGATCGCAAATGGATTTAGGTCGGTGTGTATATACGATACCGGCGTAGGAGGTACGTTTGAACAATCCGTTATTTCGATCGAAATATTATTTCAAGACGCGGAAAGAGCGAGTAATGACTAATTATTGTAACTTAAATCGATGAAAACAATGGTCGATTCGTTATCGTGAAAAACCGCGTTCGAATAAAATCGTGGCAGCTTTTCTTATTTATATCGTCGCGACTTAAACGTGTAACAACAATAATATCATAATGATGCCGGTAGTCGCCCGAATTCGACACGATGACGATTCACGGCCGGCCGGCCAACGGTAATTGATCGGAAAAACGATACCCGCGCGCAGGACGATTTTCATCTCCTCGGCCGCCGCCGCCGCCGCCGCCGTAACCGCCGACACTCGGAATCGATAATAATAATAATAATTAATTCGCCGAACTACCCGCAAGTGTGTCCTTCTCCGCCGTCATTGTGTGTTATTATTTTTTAAGCGAGTAGTCGTTTCTTCTTCTTCTCTTTTTGAAAAAATGACCAAAATAATCGAGACGTTTTTTTTTTTCGTCTTTACTTTTCCATACACAAGCGTCGTCGGATGATTAAATTCCGTCGAAATCGGGTGTTTCGACGAATTTCCGTTTAACGAATGTCGGATGAAACATAATATACGTATATAGCCGGCCCGGGATATCGTTTTTTTTATTTATTTTTTTCGTTTTTCGTCGACGACGAATCGTAGTTATCGATACGATATCGCAAAGTAATATCGAGCACAGCACCACCTCGCGAGACTTACAACGGCACGTGGTGTAAATACCGGTGCCGGCGGCGGCGGGGCACGCCTCGCGCGCGCGTTTTCCCCGAGCAAATATTATAATACCGCGGCCGTATAAAATAAATATTATCGTATGACGTACGAGCGCATAATACGCGTCGCGACGTGACGGCGATATTTTCGCGCGAATCTGTAATTCGCCTGTTTTGCCGGCGATAAAACGCGCCTCCAATGCGAAATTGTTTCCGCACGATAATATACGTATTCGCCGGGTCAATATTTCCTTAGGATCATATATACGCCGTCGTGTATACGTTTCCGTTATATATTCGGAATAATATATTAGGTGTATATACCGTCGTCTACCGCAATACCGCCGCCGCCGCGGTATAAACAAAGTCGTACGGATATCGTTCGACTACGGTGTTTGTGGTGCGCGCGCACACGACGACGTTTTTTTCGGCTCCCAACACACACGGGCAGAGTCAATATTTTACCCATTAACCGAGTGTCTTTGAATCGGAAAAATATATATTTGTTACCAAAATGTTATTGATAATAATTATTTTAGAAGTCGGACGTTAGTGGTTATTTAAAATCATGATTTTTGGGAGCCGATTCAATTGGGTCGCCGTTTTTTGTCACCGTCGTCGTCGATTTTGCGCTTTTTACAAACTCCCAGTAGTCCTCCGTGTCCGTAATATTAAAATCGCCGGAGTCGTCGAAAAGAGATCCTGACGGTCAACAGGTGTGTGTGCGTTTTTTCGTTTTTCGAGTTCGCTATAGCGAGTCCGCGACTTTATTAACAACTTATCGACTCGAGTCGATTTTTATTTGTTCTCGAAATAGCAAACGGACGTAAAAGGTGTGTGTGTGTGTGTGTGCCCACGTAATAGTTTAAAACTAAGGGGAGTCGTTAAACGCGGGCAATACATTTAGCGCGCGCACTCCCCCGTACGCCCGCATGCGCGTTATCAAAAATAACTTTCGAACGCTTCTGGTTAGTTCCGACGACGCGACGACGACGTTCGAAACAATTTTTTTAGATTTCCCAACGTGTACGCGTACGCGTAGTACTCATCACTGATTTTACATTTTAAACGGCTATGAATCGAATCAACGCGACGTTAACGATTAGAGGCGACTAAACGAAAACAAAATAAATTGAAAATTAACTTTGACTTTTCGTTTAACGTCCGGCATTGCTTCATACTATATGCTTGTTATCATCATTTCGTCGCCTTTTCCATCACCCTCCCGATCACGACGAAGTGCTGCCAAATAAAAATAAAAAAAATATAAATTCGTTTGAAAAAAAAAAATCTATCGCCCGTCGTCTTGGAACGCATGTTTATTAAAATAAATCCTAAACTTCCGTATAGAATGGATCGAAGAATTTTAATTCCATAAATTTTTTATCGCCCGTCGTCGTGTACGAGTCGAGATATGAAAAAATGAAAACGAAATAGTTAGAATTTCTCCATAATATAATTACTTTTTCCATGATACATAATTAAAATTTACAATGCGATCAATTATTATTGAAACTGATTGAAATTCAATTAAGTTTACGAGAGAGAGAGAGAGGAAAAAAAACAAATTTAAAACACGAGTTCGCTTTTTTTCTTATTAAATATCAATAAAAGTATTAAATACCCAAACGTATTGACATTTTTATTCAGCGTTTAAAAATAGTTTGCTTCGAATTTTTTATTCGCATAATAATACACTTTATATTATTACGTATTACATGTTTACTATGTTATTTTTTATTTTTTTTTTTGTTTTTAATAGAGTTTTCTCATCTTTTATTGCTCGACTTAAATTTGTTTAAAGAATTCATAAGACGCATTCTTTTTTCATTTTACCATTTTCAAAAGAGCGTAATAATTTCAAAACGTCTTTGCATATTATATTTATACGAGACGGAGCTTTGGCTGCACTACGAGGCTTTTTTCATCGACAAAAACGCTAAGCCGCGCGCGTCGTACGCGTAAACACTCGACGCGCGCGGGACGTTATTATGATAAAAAAAAATAAAATCTCGCGACAAAACCGAAATCGTAGCGTAAATTCTCACGTGACGTCGGTCGTCGTCAATAGCGTGTCGAAATCGAATGTTTTTTTTATCTCACGAATAATAACGCCGTGCGTGTTCGCGACTTATTCATTAATTAGTTAAATCAAGACACAAATAAAACACGAAAATTGCCGTCGCGTATTATGTGTGTGAGAGCCGCGGCATTGTATCATTAAAGGGCGCCGCCGCCGCGCCGTCGAAAAACACGCGTGTCGGCGAAAAAACTTTCCGTTCGACTCTCCCACGCGTCTGTTCGTTAATTAACGACGACGTGTATTACGCGACACGTGGGGGGGTATTCGTACGGGCGGCGAGGTGTTTTTTTTTCAATATTTACTTTTTAATTTTTCGAAACGCGTTCGCGTCGGCCGCGCGGCTTGTACAAATGTACAAAACTGCCGGCGTGTACGTTTTTCGGGCGGACGTTTAAAAAATACATTCGCTCGTGCCATACACTTTGCTGCTGTTGCGGCGTCGAGTTCGCACAACGCCCATTGAAATTGAAATTTAGCGCTTTTCGCGGAATTATTATTATTATTATTATTATTATTACGGTTTTCTCTTTTATAATAATAACGTTATATTACTGTCGAGCGCGTTACAAAACGCCGCGGTTCCCGTGTACATAATATATAGTATTCAGTCGAAAACCGTTTAAAATATGATATATTTTAACACGTTAGGTTTGTATTTTCCGTCGCGTAAACCGACGGGAGTAGAGTACACGTTTACGACGCGAAAACAATATCGAAAACCAGTGTATTATACGAGCGGACTTAATTAATCGATTTTTTCGTGTATTTTTAGCTTTAGTTGTAAACTGAGTAGGCGTGAAATTTTAAAACGCGTAGGCGCGTTTATCGCGTTATTATAGTTTTGCAACGATGTTTTCAGCGCGAGCCTCTCGATCGATCGTGGCGCTTTAAAGATTTCACATTTTTTTCTCTCTCTCTCGATATTTTCCGTAGATTTATAATATACAATTAATAATAATAATATATTTATTGTTATAAAAATCAATAAATAAACAACACCCCAAGGGGTAGGAATACAGTAATATAAAAATTATGAACTAACAATTATTAAGTAAAACATGTAACATTAATTATATTTTGAATTATAAATACAAGTCTTGAACGTGGCGCATGGATCAAAAAAGAAATCGAAATTTTTTGTTGGTAGGCGACACATCGGACTATTAGAGAAATAATTAGTTTTTGACTGTGGTATAGCAAAAGGAGGATTTTGTCTTGAATTGAAGGAGGGTACTTTGAGACCAATTTTTTGTAATAGTTCGGGACAGACGATTTCTCCATTAAAGATTTTATAAACAAAAGTGGCATCAAAAACTAACCGTCTGCAGTCTCTAGTGATTTTAAACCTGCAATTTTTGCAATCTCATCCGTATTTTGGTTAAAAATCATTGTTTTATATGCATAAAAACGGAGGAAATTTCTCTGGACTTTTTCTAATTTATCGATAAATTGTAATTGATCTGCAGGATTCCATAATATCGTGCCGAATTCGAGTGATGATCTCACTAATGAACAATATAATACTTTTAAACATAGAGTGTTATTAAAATCATAGCAAGTACGTTTGATGAACCCTAAAACACGAAGACTCTTCCCTTAAATTTTAATTTTAATTTTAATTTACTAGAAATAAAACTAAAAACAACGATCGTCTCGATAGATATCAATATATACGTATGCCTATTTATGTTTTTCAAGCTTGATTTCCAGTCATTGTACAACCTATACGTAGTTTTGAAAACGCAAACCGATTTCACTCGGTAATTATATTATTTCGTTTGATCATTTATAACTTTCAAACCTCTCGAACGGCGTAACCGATTGTGCTCACGATTATTGACAATAATGTTTTCAGACATGTCATTCCTAGCCCACCGTGTCAAAACGGTAAATCCTCGGGAGACAACCTGCGCGAGACAACAAAATTAATCTGAAAATCGTACTTCATACAATACCATTTATTATAAGTACTATATGAAATATATAACGCGTTTTATTTCTAAACAAGAATAGTATAATAGCTGGTACCGAGTCTTTTTGTTTATTTGATTACGTTATAAATTATAACTTATAATATATTATCAGTATTTGGCGAAATCGAAAGAAAATCATTCGTACGACTACACGGAGGAGTTTTGCTCCCTTTGTTTTTATCTCGCGCCAAACCCCCAGCGCTTATTTACTTTTATTTTTTTTAATTGGTACTTATCCGCGGGCCCATGAAAATAACCGCTTTCCGAGTACAATAATGGGTGTAATAGTTTTTTTTTTTTTTTTGTTCGTCTTAATGTTTATGGCCACCACGATATAATAAACCCAACGAACACAATATCTAATTAAAATCAGATCGTACGCGGCCAATTATTTATATAAAGCGTTTGTTTTCTGTAAATAACGAATAATAATTAATGTTTAACCGTATAATAATATTATGTCTACCTGCCTGACTAGTATTACAATTAAGTTTTATATCAAGTATTCGAGACGAGTTTAATATAGATACGAACGAAATGTGTGTGTGTGTGTGTGTGTGTTGCGTTTGCTCGTTTTACAGCCCCGACGAACTCGGATACGTTCTGTATACGCGATTTTATCTTTCCAGTCGAATCGTACAAAATAGGAGGTAATTTTCTTGAATCGAGTTACATAATTATTATATTATAGTAGTCTTGTTGTTTTTTTTTCTTTGTTTGTTTTACCTATTTATGATTAAAACGAGACGGAGAGACTCTATAGAGAAATACGGGTGGTGCGAGAAGACGCGTCGGACGAAGAAAATGTATTCGTATAAAAAGTTAACATTCCCGTTATAGAATACGTCTTCTCAAAAGGTACTTTTAAATTTATTTTTTATTTTTGGGCTCCCCGTTATGTTTTCGAAGAAATAAACTAACAATAATAATATATATGGGAATGCATTTGGTTTTTATGATAATAATATGGTCGCGTAGATATTATTAACACGTTTGCCACAGCGCTAAGAGAAACGTTTTGACCTGGCCACAGGGCGACGTTAAAATTTGAAATCCCGCGCGTTAACGAAGAACAATGACTGTTTACCCCGTAAATGTCCGTATCTGCCGCAATGACGTAAACACACACACACCTGGTGGTTGGTTGTTCAAAACCCGAAGCGAAACACGTCGCGGAATACAGATTGACGTTTGAAATCCCACTAAAACTTCGGCGCGAACGTAATCCACGTTTTGAGTTGCGTTTACGAGTAATTATACTGCAAATAATAATCCGGAAATCGAAAATATCGTACGAAATAAAAATTATATCTACGCGTGATATTTCTGGTACACCTGCTGCGATTATATATTATAATATCGGTATTTTTTTTTTAAATTTCCAAACCACTATTTCTATTTTACAGACTCTTATTTCCACTCTGTAAAGTTAAAGAAAATTAACCGGTTTTCACAACGTTTTCATTCGAATAATAACAAAATTAATTTCGTTCGCTCCTCACACACATAATATTATATACGAGTACACGGTACCTATTGTTAAGTTTTTTTTTCTCAATTTGCAAAATTCGATTTTCCACCGGATAACAATACTCGTCCTTGCCGGATTACTCGTTTATTTCGTAAAATGTAATTTCGAGAAGAATCGATTTGACGTTCTGTTAATAATAATAATATTCTCGTTTCACTATTATATTATAGTAGTAGTCGCCATAGTTGACGTTCAGAAATTAAATAATGTCATAATATAGGTAATGCCTCCGAGCAGAAATCTTTTTCCCGAGTATTAATCGTTTATAGTATAGCCATTATTAGAATGTTAATCGAAACAAATTCTGATACAATAGGTTAAAAATGATGATTTGGATTGAATTCGGTCGGCTTTCTCTTAGTATCGTTTCGTTCGAACCGTCGCGCGTCGCGTCGTCGACGAGTATATTATTTGTTCGCCGCAGTTTTTTCTTTCTTTTTCTTAAGCTCAAATCGATTTATTTCACGAACGTTAAACATCTAAATGAAATCGACAATGCCAATCTATTTGTAATGGACGGCGGAATCGTTTTGCAAAAGTTGTTTCGACAATGGGAGTGTCCAGCGATATAGAAACGGCGGCATAACACGTTTCCACCAAAGTGTATATTTCCTTTTTCCGCCAATACTCGTTTCGACCAAATGAGATATTGACCGACACACCCGTTTCCATTAAATCTATTTTCTTATCGGCTCTTGAAGACCGCGTTTTTTTTTTTTTTTTAAACGAAAGTTTTGGGGTCTTTTACCATTGTTGGCCGTCAGTCATGATTTTCCGTCAAAGAGTATAACTTTTCCGAAAACATTATTTCAATTTTCCATTAATTATGCAATATCAGTATTTATTTTTTCTACGATTATTCGCAACAGTTTTAGCCGTCGTCGCCGTTGAATTATTTGAAAAAAAATTCTTTTTTTTTTTCTTCAAATTTATCTAATCATATAATTGGGGCACTTTAATTGAAAAAAAAAAAATAAAAAAAATAATCGTCAAATACGTTTTTCGCTTTTCAAACATAATATACCCACGGTAATTGATCTGGTGGAAACGGATATCGGTCATTATTATATTATTATCGTTCGATAGAAACGCGCGTCGGCGGAAAAGGGAGGAAAGGTGGTGCACTTTTAGCGAAAACGTGTCTCGCACGCGAATAAATTACCCTCTCGTAGCGTTCCTATTACGTCGTCGTTTTATTATGATGAAATCGCGCAATATAATTCTAGCTCAGATTTATCGGGAACAATAAACAATAGTTTGTTGTGTTTTTTTTTTCCATCTCCGTCGTTTTGATGTGTAATTTTTTTTATTAAAATAAGTCACTTCTCTTGAATAATAATACGGCCATTGAAAATAACGAGCTATAGTAATCCGATACGATTACGTCGTCGTCGTCGTCGTAGAGAATATAAAGATACGGTTTTTTTTTTTACCTAATTATAATTATTGTCTTTACACACTGCAAACAGCATAAACTCACGAGGTGGATTGGAAAAATTCAATTCGTCCGCAGCAGTACGACGCGCTCTAAAACAATAACGCGACGGAATTTATTTTTTCAAATCGTAAAATTAAAAAAAAAAAAAAAACAATAATAATAATTATTTTCCGTTCGTTTTTTTTCTCGCATTGTTCTTCTCCGGCGTACCAGAGTATATAGTTTCTTCGTCGTTTTTCTTTCGTTATTTTTTTTTTTTTGAATAACCTAGTCACTGATTTTCCGAATACAATTATTATCGGACGAAACGCAGATAATATACCGATTATTATTGTTATTAACATAATATTTTTATAGACGACTATATTATAATAATATTCTCTCTCGTTCGCCGTTGTTCGCTCGTCTGCGCGCGTTCGAGCGAGTGAATTTTCGTAATGTTTTCTCGTTTATAATAATATAGAACAATTAGCGCGCGATCGTCGTCGTTAAAAATCGAACGAAAGCGCGACGACGACGGTCGCGTATACGTACGACACCGTTCGCAGTGAATAATAATCGTGCTGTGAATCGGAGACGCGCGACGACGACGGTTAATATTTCACGCGGCGGCGTTTCATAAATCCGATAATAATTCTTGTCGGCCGGTCCGGAGAGAAATGACGAGAAGACGCGTAACAATAGTAATGATTAGAGCTAGGATTTTAATGACCTAAAAAATACACAAAAATGCAAAAATGACCTAAAAACTCTAAAAAATGAACTTAAAAAATGACCTGAAAAAGCTTAAAATAAACAAAAATTAGTTGAAATACACAAAATGAACGTAACATTACAAATATTCAAAAGTCAAAAACAATCATTAAAAATGACCTTAAAAATGCAATAGAATGCATTTAACACAAAAAATGCAAAATAAAAATTACATATTCTACATTGTTATATCACGAAAGAAATTTAGTTTTTGGTTAGAATTGTACCTATAGCACTGCGCCCAACCAAAAAAATGTTATTTTACCAACAGTTTTCTAGAATTAATTATTTCCCGACGAAAATATAGACATTACTTTTTTTTACAAATCGCGCCCTCTTATATTTAACATTATTATATTGTAAACTCGACGGTTTTCGAAACTTAAATTATTTTTTAATAAAACTATCCGTCTGATAGAATTAATTTCACTTTTGCACTAACAGGGCAATTTTTTTTTCGGGGGGTGTCCTGCCTCTACGGCGGCGTTATATTAATACTATTATGGTTTGGCGGCGGACGCGCGGTAACAACGGGTGATAGAATAACACCGTTCGGTCACTCAATCAATACGCATTTATTACGCGCCCGCGCGGTCCTGCAGGACCGAATCCTGCAGGACACGCGCCCGCGCGTGTATTGTTTCGCGTGACGCGTGAATTATTACCTTTTTACCGGAACGCGCGCGGCATTCCGCCGACCATTTGGACCGATTGGATATTATATTATTATCATAGTTTATACGGTATGGACAACACGCGGAAACCGCGGGTACCGCGTCCGTAGATTTATCGTAATTATGTTTTGGGCCAATAATAATATTACGCGGGACCTGTATCGGGGGGGGGGGGGCGGTGGCGGATTCGATCCTTCGTCTCGTGCGGGGGTCGATTTTTCTAGAAATTCGTCCCACGAAAACCACGATTTGACTACCATAATTATTATTTTACGTACTAAATAATAATTTACGATATTTACGAATAATTTTCTATTAAATTTTCAAGATATTTAGTTTGTCCGAGGTTTCGCAAAAATAAAATAAAAACTAAACTCCAAGGTCCAAACGATAATCATTCTATATTATAGTACTCGGTCGCGTCGTGGATACTATTGGATCGAACGGAATTAATAAAACAAATAATCATACGAGAAAACGTCGTCGAAGGGAAAAAAATAAAAATAATATTCCGCGGAAAAAACAAACGTTGTTGTCGGCCCCCCCCCCAGTCGAATGTGTGCGCCGGCGGCGAACGGAAAAGGTTAACAAACAGAAACGTGTAGGTAGGTATAATATAATGATGGTAATAAAATAAAAATACCCTCCCGAGTTTACCGGAACGGTACAAAGCGTTTTGTTTTCGTCTTAAACATAATAATTTTTCTTCCCGTTTTTTTTTTTTACTTTACTTTACTTTACTTTACTTTTTTTCCACTGGCATTTCAGAAAAGACTACGCGTAATGCGTTTCGGTTTTTAAAAGGGCGAACTGGCCGACGACGAGTAGAGCGATACACAGCGATCGTTCACCACTCCTCCCCCGTATCACTTGGCGAGTGCTCTACACTATAATATTCTAATATTCGATATTATTGTATGGTTTTCTTGAAAAAGAATTCGAGTATTGGCCGTCCGCGGAGGATTTTTGTTGTTGTTTTTCTTTCAACACATCCCTCCGGAGAACAGTGGTCGGCAACTTTTTTGGACTCTCTCGATCGAATTTTATAAAAACGGTTCGCGGGCCAGACGATAATAAAAATTTTAACTTTCTTATATTATACATAACATTTATTATGCCTATCGTTATAAATTTAAGACCGATAAAATAAATATATAATTACGTTTATACAAAATGTGATTATTTTATTATATAAATTATAAATTACGATAATAAAGGTCCCGCCGCGCGCCGCCGCCGTAATAATATAGTAAACAACAGTGTTAACATAATATTATTATAATATATAGTAAGCTGATGATTGTTTCCGTCTCTCTCTCTCGGCCGTCGCCGTCGTTCTTCGATTAGAATAATATGCGCACATAATAATAATATCGAATGCGTCAATACTCGCTTGGAAATTTCCATTCACTAACTTTTCTCTCCGACGACGACGACTGAATTCGACGTTAAAAGCGATGTGCGCGTTTTTCTTTGATCGGTGCGTTTCGTCGTCTCGACGTTTGTGCATGATATTAAAATGTTATTAAAAAAAAAAAAAAAAAAATGAACGAATAAAACGAGAGGATAAAATAATAAATCTTTATTTTCCAAACGTAAAATCATAAACGTTTCGCTTCATTCGTACGCATAATATTTTCCCGGGATATAATATCTTCGTATTATTTATCGATCGGACGTTGATTTCGAATAAAAATCCGATTAAAATAACAATAATAATAATTATTGCAAATTCGAAGTATGATTAGATAAAAACGAATACAATAACGTACGTTCTAGTCATTCGAAATACGTTTTAATTGTATATTTTATACAAGTAACCAATTATTATCATTTTTAACACTAAATTCGAAATTCGTCTCGAAAGAGGAAAACATTTTTTTGCGTGTATTATTTTCCAATCAATATACGCACACACGTGTTTACGTCTTGATTCATATGATGAAATCTACTGGTTTTGTTCAGATTTCGAACAGCAGTGTTTCCGAACACTTTACGCCGAGTAAAATCCCAACACGGATGGTAATAATTATTACTTATAATTATTCAAAGTTTCGACGGTGCATTAATGTTTTACGAGATGTCACCTGCTACCACTCAACTGCATACGTTTACACTTAAAATAATTAACTACCGGCTCGATTTTCAATTTCTTAGCATCGACATTTTCTACTTGACAAACATAAAACCAACGACGTGCATTATGATGCTGTCATCATAAAAAAAAAAAAAACGATTTTCGAAAAAGCTATTTATACATTTATCTTATCGACGTGTATGTTTAATAAAAGATAGTTACTATTTATATTAGAGGCTCACTTTGAATAAATAATATTCGATAAGTATAATCATCGATAGCCAAAATGTTAGAATCGTGATATTTTTCTCGCCGCCGCTAACAATAGCGAATAAATTTCGATGACGTAGAAAAAATAATTCGTAAAAATAAACTCGGTCAAAAGTCGTCGTGTCTGCGACGGTAAAATAAACAAATGGCAGCCGGGCCGATCAAAGTTGAAATCGACAAACGAAACGAATCCGGTTTCCATTGTCTCGCCTGCAGGTAGTAGGCGGCGAGACAATGGGGATGACGTGAAATCGCCGATAATCGTCGGCTTTCTCTCGCAGATAATTACTATCGATTCAGTCTTGTTCGAATCGTCGTCGGATATGGTCGTCGTCACCGAATCGTGTTATTATTTTAATTCGTTCGCCGTCGCGCGCGTCGTAATTTTCGTTTTTTTTTTTTATTGTTTTCGCTTCTCGACCGATCCGTTTGTCGCATTCGAAACGTTGAACATCCAGACGACACATCGCTGTCGGTGAAATCCGTTGTAATCGAAGCGAACTACTAGCCCGTTTTGATTTTCGTCGTCGAAAGCTCGCCGGTAGAAACGAATCGCCTCTCACAACAGGTAAATCCCGTCTCGACGGGTTTTTTTTTATTAATAATTTCATGTTAAAATCGCGCCGACTACGCTATTGCGCATACATTTGTGATTTGTCACTGGCGTTGTCGGCAATAATTCTGCTGTGTATTTTACGCGATAATATTACAAGTCTGATGTTCAGATTTCGCGAAATCGATTGCGTTATTTCGTCTGAAACGACGATCGCGAACGAGACACGATAACGTCGATATAATACTGCGTTATTGTCGCGAATTCGATGATTCGACGTTCGGGGTGGTTTTTTTTTTTTTTTTTTACTCGTCGCGGCGATCGCTCCGATATGCATTTATCTAACGGGCCGGCCGGCCGGCCGACACCTCGCTCGCGCACATAGGAATTACGTATAGGGTTTGATAAATCGTGTTCGCAGCGCGTTATTATTAGCCCCTTTGGCCTCGGATCGGACACTACCCCGTCGTAATGGATTCCGATTTTTTTTTTTTTGCCGCCGCCGCCGCGCACAGACGGGCGGCGGCGTGTCCGGTTTCGATTCCATTACTACTCGCATACGAATAGAGAGAGGTATATACTCGCGCGAATAACAACGCACATGTGTTATG
Source organism: Drepanosiphum platanoidis (assembly GCA_948098885.1). Classification (NCBI taxonomy): domain Eukaryota; kingdom Metazoa; phylum Arthropoda; class Insecta; order Hemiptera; family Aphididae; genus Drepanosiphum; species Drepanosiphum platanoidis. Next base: position 1,161,120 of record OX402536.1, read on the forward strand.
CGAAAACACGCGCGCGCATTACGCATATCGATCGATCCTTTCTGCGCGGCGATATATATATATACACGATGAAGGATTTCGACAGAGATATCCGTTTCTGCAGGTGCTGCGCGCCGTCCATACTTTGACGCGGAATATCGTTCGGCCGGACCGATTGTTATCACGATTGCAGGTCTGTTATATCTATACGAGTAGGGTTTTGTGATTAATGGACGGTATAGTAATTCTACGCTCCGTGTCTGATTAGTAGTAGACCCGTTGAAATGCCCCCCCACCCCCCCAGCCCCGGTTTTTTTTAATTAACTTCCTCTTCACCGACCCGCGTTTTATCCGGCTGTTTTTCGTCGATCTCTAATCGCGTCATGTATATTTCGATATGGCGCTTCCCGATTGAAAGCAGCCGTTAAACGTTTTTCGTTTTTCATTTTTTCTCTGTAGAGATACACTGTAAGTCGTTTTCTCTCGAGATTTCAATGAAAATTGTTCACGAATTTTATTCTCACGTTTCGGTCGTTAAATTTTCTCGTCTTTTGTACGTAATCGACATATCCCTAGTCGTTATTGATTTTTCAACTGGCGTCGTCGTTTCCCCCCGATGTAATAATTATTATAATCGTCTCTAGAACGACACTATAATATAACCGTCGGAAACTATAATTCACAAACCACGTACGCGTTGTGCTGCAGGATAACGAGACGATTTGCCATTTACGATTTCGTGTTTTTAATTTGTACTTTGTTTACACGATAATCGAATCGATCGTTATGAAAAATGCCATTATTATTAATTATTGTATTCGCAGCGGACGTTTGCGTTACGCAGTGTTAGGATTTCAAAAGAACTCGCTCGGTTTATTGATGAAACCAAGGGGAAAGCTAAACCCGACGGGTTATATTTTCATTCCGTGTAAAACTGATAAGAATTCCAATCGAACCGACGCGCCGAACAAATTTTAATACGCGCACTACACGACGTGTGTTTTTAAAACGAAACAATATTTTTATAAATACGTACAAAATGTAAATCGTTTAAATAAATAATTTATAATTCGTACGGTCAACAATAACTACACGTACTATACGCGGCGTACTCGTATTACGCGCGCGCGTTCATTAAAAATGTATCGTTTTTATTTACAGTTTATATGCGTTTTCGCTTCCACTGTAGTTTATAACGTACGCAGATGGAACGCTTTAATTAAAAGGACAATTAAAAAAAATAAAAACGATCAACTTTGTAAATATATAATAATATGTTCGATGTTATACTTAATAACGATTTATATAAGTACTCGTAAAAATGTAAAACAACATTGCGATGATGATGTTTTTTTTTTATTCTCATCGAGAACTTTTTATCATTGTTTTATACGAGATTAAGTTATATCGGCTCGATTTCAATTCATATATGTTCACGAATAATAATTATTAAAAACACACCGGCGGCGGCGTGGAAGAAGAACTAAATTTGTTGTTTTCACGAGAACAAACAGAAGTTTTAATAAAAAAAATAAAATATAAAAATCGACGATAAATTCGCGTTAAATAAAAAAAAAGTAGTAGGAAATCTCGGGAGATGATAAATTATAATAATTAATAGGTGTATAAATTAACACCTCCTCGAATGCCAATGAAATTATGCGAGAGAGATTGTGAGAGGAAAAAGCTCTCGACCGGCGCGGCGCGCTGAGAAAGCATTGTGAGCGGCCGGCGGCGGCGGCGCGGTTTTGGCATTGCCGTCTGCGGTGACGTTTAATTTGTTTGTTTTATCTCTCTCTCTATATATACGTATATTTTTATATATACCTTCGAATCCAAACTTGGCGCGCTCGTTTTTAGCCGCGCGTCGACGACGTCGAGTTATTGAAAAGCTCATCGGCTCGCGGCACCGTGAACGCCCGGAAATACGCGTGAAATCGTTTAGAAATCGAAAGGAAAATAACGCAACGCGCGGTGACAATTTGTTTTTCACGAAGGAAAGAAAAAAAAAAACGAAAACGCTATACTATATATATGTGTGTGTAGTAATGTTTATTCGTACGCGTCTCGCCGTCACTCCGGAACGACGACACGCGCCGGATGTGAAAAACAGTCCACCTGTCAAAAGATCGAGATTTATCCCCCCCCCCCCCCCGCCCCCATCGCCGGGTCCTGAATCTATCGCCGGCCGACCGGCCGGAAAAAGGACACTCGCACGCGGTGTTGGCCGAGTGCTTTTCGGACCGTATGAATTCGCAGACCTTTATTATGATATACCCGCTGCAGTGTTGTTGTCATACAGTCCGGCGGATAGTATAAAAAAAACACACACAGAATAACTCACTACTATATTATATACGTACGACGTACGCCATAATTCGTAATGTTTTTTTAACTTCTTCACACAATCAGCTTTATCCTTTGTTGGGATACGGGCCTTTTTCCAGAAAATTAGACATTCATCACATTACCAAATTAGAGCTTTCGGATATAGTCATATTTACGAATCTCATATTATAAAATAAAACTTGTAAACAGTCTCTCGATGAAGGAAGTTTGCTACCAAGAATTTGATTTTTCGTTGAACCGATCAGATGAATATTTTTTCGCCGCGTTTTATATTCAACACAATATTGTCCACCTAAAGTTTGTTGACAACTAACACACTATAGTCAGCGCTCACTTTTCGTGAGCCCGACTATAATATTGATCGTTTAAAGATTACATCAATTAGAACTAAGATAACAATATTTACGGCATAAGAAAAGCGATATCAAATACAATAGAGATTGTAACAGCGGTAATATTGTTTGTTTCGTTGTAGTTCACAATCACATAAATCCAAGTATAACATTGAAGTAGTGACTACTTAGTAGTCGATCCAATAAAAACTTACAAATAACCTTTTTTTTTAAAAAAAATAAATGTTACATACGATCTCGATTGGATAACTTGCCGCGAGAACGTCACTTTTGAGAACCACGAAATTATTTCATTCCGACCGACACAAAAGGGGTACGATTTTTTGGAAACTTTCGATCGACCTATTGTAAGTAGATGTACTCTCGATCGATCCGGTACTCTCTTAACCGCTCTGAGATTTTCAATTTGTTACGAATCGCTCGAGTAGAGCCCCCCCCCCTCCCGACCCCCTCGCGGAAATTAACCGTCTCTCGGGGAGAAAAAGGAAGTCGGGATCTCGAGGAAAAAATTTGTCGTTTGGCCGCGAAAGTTATCGACGGCGCGGCGAACACAATATACGTAATATTATGTTCGTGTACGCGTATAATAGTTTAAGCACAGACAGACGTCATTACAATAATGCGTTATGCAACCCTCCGGGTTTGTTTGAACATCTATTAATGTTGTTGTGCGGCCCCCCTCCCGCTGCGGATACCACTCACTAACTTTGGCCGTTTAGAAGTGAATGTTCATTGTTCGGCGGAAACCGTTGAAATATATATTAATCATCGTCGATGTACTTTCAAAGTGCCGTTTCGCGCGCGTGATCGTTTCGATTAGGTGTACGGTTTTTTCTAATTTTTTTTTTTCTCTCTTCTTCTTCCTATTCTCTCGCGCGCCCGGTTTAATATTATATATATATTTATATATAATTAACACGTCGTTTATGATTTGTAAAATTTATTTTTCGATAAAGGAACGGGGAAAAAAACCTCCGTCATAAATTACGTTTTAATTTTGACTCGACGTTTCTCGATATTGTTTATGTGACGCGGTCGTTGTGGGGGAAAAAAGAAAAGAAAAGTAAACCGTTATGAGATAATGTCGAAAGAATAACAATACGAATATTATTCAAGTCTTTTCGAATTACCACGTCCCCTTGTCCGCGAGAGATTATATTTCGGGTATACGATCTTATAAATTTCAAACGTAGCGCGCGCCGGCCAATAATCGTCATGCAATGATAAGAATAATTCAACACTTAAACAATCGTGTTCGCGACGAGTAAAAATAAAAGTACTCGTGATTTTCATACTATAGTGACTAAACCCACGTCTACTTCGTCCTTGTACCGGTTATTACTGTTTTACGTAATCATACTCATAGATCGTGTTATTTTTATCATAATTAATTATGTGGGGAGCGCGCGATACTTTTTTTTTTTCCTCCTGCTCTTAAAATTGATTCAATCGGTTCGTCCGTCGTCGTCGTCATCGTCGTCGTGTATAAAAGTGACGCATCGACGAGGAAACATAATTCATTATGTTTAGATTATAAATCGGTATTACGTGTTGGAAGTGTATAAAGGAGGACCGCCGCGCCGCCGCGCCGGGTCCATTAATTTTGAAACCTTGGCAAAAAATAAAACCGGAAAAAAACCCCTCGAATGCAATGTGTCAAGTGTGTAATTTTCACCGTATTGCCATCGGCCGGACGTCCGGGTCCGCTTCCGATGAATATAAGAGGGTGTATAGGGTTATTAACACAATAATGGCGACGAGAAGTGGATCGTTATTATTATTAGCTCGCGCGCGCGCGCGCGCCGACGACGACAGCCACCTCGTACACGTCATATACTCGTATACATCATAATATGCATTCGAATATCGAGTCCCACTGCGTCCTGCGAGTCCTGCGAGAGAATATTGTCGTCAGACTAGACGTCGTGAGCAGCGGAAGGCGCCGTCGTCGGTAAAGTAAAATTATTATAACCGCGTGTATACGTAGATAGAGAGGTTAGAGAGCGGACGATCGATTTTTTTTCATATTATACAAAGACCGCGGGGCATATTGGCACCGGGGCGGTTTTTGTCGGTCTCTCTTTTATTCACGTCGAACGGTAATTTCGGGGAAAATTAAAAGAGCCGACGACGGTGCGGGACGGAGAGGGCGAGTAAATGGCGAGAAAAAACACAACGGCGGCTGGCGATCGGGATATAAATCGATTTCGGCTCCAGATGTGACCTCGACATGTTATAAGCGCCGAAATGAGAAGAGAGAGAGAGAGAGATAGATGGATAGACGGAGAGAGAGAGAGAGAGAGAGTGAAAAAAACACCAATGACCGAGCTTTTAGTCGGTGCCATTGTCTGGTGTGTACGAGGAGAAAACGCTAATGAAGTTTGACTTGATGGATTGATCTATTTCGTACTGTATTCGCGGCGGCGGCGGCGGCGGCGGCGGTCCACCCACTGCGTCTTTACAGCAGCCCTTTATTCTCCGAATAATAATAATAATACACTACAGCTAACAACTATATAATAATATTATATAATATCGCCATTGTGGTGGCCACGCGCCGGTCATACGCCAGAAGAATAAAAATAACACTGTCGCACGTGACGGTGGAGAAAATTTTACTCTTCGAAATAAGAGATAGATCGATGTATATATAATATATATATATATAGAGAGAGAGAGCGAGAAACGGTTCTAATTTCATTAAAATTTACAAAATGACGACGACGACGCTACTCTGCACCGTTCTGCAAAAACAACTTTTGTTTTTCGCGCAGAATAATAGCGACGCGCGTCTTGCCCACATTTGTTTGTTTTGTTTTCCAATTCGTTCGCGTCGCGAGTGCTAGAGAGTGAGCGCAACGGCAGTTTTACAAAACTTTGAAAAACATTGTTTTTCGGAACAATAAAATTCGCTAAATAAATAAACCGCCGCCGCCGCCGCCGCCGCCGCCGCCGTCATTGTTTTGTTAAAAATCCGAATGAATATCTAAGAAATGCAGCGCAGTATTAAAAGTGAATTATTTAATTTATTTCGCGTTCGTCTAATTTGAATTCTTCGCCTATTATACGCGAATACTTTATCATTTTAATATAATATTATGTGTATACTCGTATACTCGTCGTGTACACATCGTACGTACATCGCGAAACGTACGAATGTTAAAAATTTGAATTTTCAATTTAAACGCGTCGTCGTCGTCGTAGTCTTTTGATACCCAAAAAGTATACGCTTCCGTCGTTTTCATCTGAAAATTATTTATCCCACGGCTTTAGTCGTGTACGTTCAACGAGGGAGAAACGACGCGTTACGATAATATGACGTAATCATAATGTTATTTCAAAATTTAAAACAAACCGCCTCGACTGCGAAATATTGAAACGCGTCTTAAAAAACAAAATAGACTTATCGACAACGATATAATAATATACATAATAGATATTGGTTTTCATTAGGGCGATCATCGTTTTGCCAAAGACGAATATTTTTTTTTACGGCCCGTTAATTCATTTAACCGAGCAGTTTTTAATTTATTTACACTCGACGGCGATTTTCTTTCCATTTTTTTCTCTCTCTCGCCAAACGGTCTTATACATATTTTATTTACTACGCCAAAATAAAACAATGGATTTTTCTGTTTCTCTGTCGGACGTGTAATTATGGTTATTTTGTAAAAATGAATTGAAAAGTCCAAATGCCACGTGCACCTGCCCCGTCGAGTACGATATACGCGTAGTACTATCTCAAATGACTACGGCGCAAAGAGCCAAAGTCGCTTTGTTCGATGCGTCAACGTGATTATTGTTTTTTCGTTTAAATCACTCGAATATTTACCATTTTGCCTTTTGTGCGCGCGTTATCGTGTGCTAATCGAATCAATCGGAAATCGGTCCAATCGGATTGTTTTGCAGGTCGTGTGCCGTTTGACAAACGGCAATGTCGTTTCGAAATAAAAAAAAAAAAAACGTTCGTATATTTATCCTTTTGATTTAATTTATCATTTCACGATGATATCTCATTGGAACTTGTCCAAACGCGTATACGTCGATATTGCTTTGTCGCGCAATCGGCGTAAAACAGTAACGGCGGCGGGGTAACTTTGATATATATAAAAAAAAGAAGAATTTCCAATATTATCAGACCGTCGCGCGTCGTCGTCGGAGCTCCACAGTTAAAATAATAATATTATAGATTATACGTTTGGTGTTTTTCCTCCCCGTCACTATTGTTTTAACATGTTCGAAAAAAAAAAGAGAAACCGTAAAAAATTATCTTTGAAACAATGCCATTTGTTTTTGTAATCGGCTTAAAAATTAAATACGAATCGTTGAAAATTTATATTTTCAACAGCCGGGGCTTTTTCAGTGCACGCGTCAGATAATATATTCTTATTATTATGAAATAATAATGGATAATCATAACGGGTTTCAAAACGAATCGATAAAAAAAAAAACGTTAAAATAAGAGTTTAAATCTATTTAGTGTCGTCGTATACGATCGCTTTTAACACTAATCACCGAAATTATTCTGTTTGGAAATCGAGTTTTGCGCGTCAAATCATATGAGAATACGTCGTCGTCGTCGTCGTCGTCTCATCTGGAAAAGAGTGGACGAGAATCGAAAACAATACGAAAACCGAATGTTTTCAGACGGAGAGAAAACGTTTCGTTTCGGACTTACACATCCGATCTCCCGGGAAACATCGGTCGCCACGTCAACGGGAGACGGCCTTCGCGCGTATTGTATATATATACTAATGGCAATCGTTTATTGGAAAATATCCGTTTCCGTCGATAATCTCCGTCTCTCGCGCGTCGCCGAAACATAATCGCGGCGAACAAAGTTCTACGGTGTACACGCCGATACGCGTAATCAATCAAAACCGCCGCGTCGTCGTCGTCGGCGAGACTCGTATTTTTCGACCGAACCGCCGCCGCTGTTTGAATTCTCTCTCCGGCGAAACGAAAAAACCGCGCGCGTCTCGTCTCCGAATCGTTTTGCCGCGTTTAAAAAAAAAAAAAAAAATCCCCAGGCGGTCCTTTGTCCGCGCCGAGAAATCTTCGACTTTTGTCTTGTCTCTCTTTCGTGTTTTTTTCTTTTTCTTCTTCAAATTAACGACCTTTTTTTCGTTTAGAAAAAAATAAATAAACGTTCCGCCGTACGGCGAATCGCGTCACAATCTCTACACGAGAATCGAAGAATTAGTCATCGGCTCGCCAATCCGCCAATCGGGTTTCTTTTTTCCCCTATTTTTCTTCTTCAAACTCGGATCGCACTTTCTCACACCCGTTTGAGTAGTCGTAAGCGGCAAATCTTTGACTCCGCGATCGACGCGTCTCGAGGACCGCAAAAGTTCGAGACCGGAGTTGCAGCGGCGCGCGCGACACAAACTTTCGGGGCCAGCCGTCGTCGTCGTCGTCGTCTCCGGCGCAAACAACAAAACCGCGGCGCGTCGTCTCTCCGGGAGGCCCGCGGGACTTTTTGAAATTAATTTCTCTTTTCGAACGACGACGAGACGTTCAATAGGAGCGGGGTGCGTCGCCGAACTCGTGACGTCCCATCACCGACGTCCACCCACCGCCGTTACGGCGGCGTCACTTTCCGTTACGAACGCGCTGTATAATAGCCGTATCTCTCTTCTCCGATTAATATTATTATCGTTATTATTACTATCCGAAGATTCTTTCCGGTTCCGTTTCCATTGTTATCACATCACCCTCGTTGGAACAAAATAATTAGTATTCCATGACACTATTATTACGTATATAGACGTATATATATTATCCTTCTTAAATATCGTTTCGCATCAGACACACAATGCTACTCCGTTTTAATTATTATTATTATTATTATCCGTAACCGTTCTATCGTCGCGTTATACTTATCTATTGTTCTGAAAATCTATAATAATACGCGCGTAGACGACTTTGGAAAACTGAAAAAGAAATACGATTCCCGCGCAAACCATCACGGTTCCATTCAGCAGTTTGTCTCAGGTACGGAGATTATTATTTTCGCGTCAGTAACGTTTGATAAAACCCCCCGGCAACGTAATAATTATTATTACACCATGAAAATAATATTATACGTTCTCGATGATACACCGTCTCGTAATTCGTGTTTTGTTAAAATCAAAACGACCAGAAGACGTCGAAATGTAATATACGTATTTACACGCGTTCGGCGGGAACACTGCTGTAGGGACCTTAAAATAACGCGCAAATGTGATGTGTTTGTCGCGGAAAAAATGTAGAACAAACGAAACTTCTGGGATTGCTTCTGGAAATCCGAACGTTTCAGAGTTTCGCTTTAAAGTCGTCCAACTGCGATGTCGATATTAGATTCGAAACAGTGTTATGCAATGCGATCGACATTTTTTCCCGCCGCGTTTGCCGTTCCGGGAGCGCCGCGGAAACTCGAATAGTTCAACTATACGTATACGGATTCGGAGATTAGACGAAGATTAAACTTCAGACAAAGTCATCAGCGAAACGCGGACCGAGAAAAACCTCAATCTCTCGACTCGAACGGGCGCTTTTAATAAAACTTATCCGAAGTTAATTAAAAAAAAACAAACACAGACCGACTAACCAGTTTCGGTTACGAATAATAATATTATAATGTGGAATTTTCCGATTCGTTTGTGTCGCCGTCGATGAAAACAAAACACGCGGCGCGAACGCGTCATTAAAGAAATCTCGGCCGGTTTGTATGAACAAACAGCAGAGCTTTTCATACGACCGTATCTCGAGCGCGGTGATTTATTGACTACTATTATGCATTGATTCGTTTGAAATCCAAATTTAATCATGTCGTCCGCTCTGCCGCGAAATAATTCTCAAAGCGTAGACAAAGCATAATACTATCACTCGTCGTCGCCCATTGTTATTAATATTTATTTTATTTTTTATTCTCTACATACCTTGTCGTAATCAAATTCGATATCAATACATCGTCCTTAAAGACTGCACTCGCATCCCCACGTTTGTAGAGCAATAATAGCGTTTGAACTCGACTCGGGATTACGAATCGTCCGTTTAGTTATATTCAAATGCGTTTCAAACAATTTTTTGTGGAAAATATTTCAGATTTCTACGCGGTAGTTTTGAAAATTGATTTTTCTTTCAAAACTCGTCGTTATCTTTGATTAATGGGCGCTAGTCGATCGGCTGTTAGCGAAAGGGGGGGTGAAATTAATTTCGTTTATTTATTTTTTCGTGGTCGTCCCGAACACGTTTTTTTTTATTATCAAAACTGTTTTTCCCCGTCGTCGTCGGCGTAATGTACAAACGGCGACGTCATAACCTCTCGTACGGTTTGCATACATTATACGTATTATCCTGTACGCACTTGATTTGTACAAACGGCGGCGGCGCGTTTTTACACTAATTTCTTTCCCTCGTCGACGATTTGCCCGCAAACACGCCGCCGTCGGTCGTATAATTCCGTCGGGTTCGGTCAGGTGTAAACGTAGGGCTCTCGTCACCTGGAGTACGCCGCCGGTTATCATAATATTTAAATTTCTCTAATGCATTCGTGATATTTAAATATTCTCTCGCCGGGCACACGGCGGCGGTGGAGAGGTGCGCGGCCGAGTAATTGCTTTTTTCCGGCCGCCCTCTCCGCGCGCGCGCGCCGCGTAATCGTATTATTATACCTACCACCCGGGACGTCGTCGTCGTCGTCATCGTCGACGTGTAATAACAATATAATTCGCACGTCGTCGTCGGAACGGCGGCGCTCTCGGACGCGCGCCCGAGCGTTTTACGCCGCGGACCGGCAGCGCGCGTTTTATTTCCTCTCCTTCCGGTTTCATTTCCGGCTGTACGAGCATGTAGGTACGCGCGACGACGATTGTTATCGTTTTTATTATTATTATTCGTTACTAGCTGAATTACCCGGCTTCGCCCGTGTGCAGTATAACTTTTTATTTTATCAGTTTTTTTCATTTTTACTCCTTTTACCCCTTTTAACTCCGGTAGGTGTCGAATTTAGGAAAATCCTTTCCCATGGGGTCTCCACTATATAAAACGAAACTGTTGACAAAATTTAATACCACAAAGCTCCAGTGACTCAGGATTTTTTCCATTTTTACCCCTTTTAACCCCCTTAGGGTTAATTTTCTTAATAATCCTCTCCGTAAAAACCATCCTCGTACTTCAAGGAATATTATAAAAAAAAGAATTAGCGAAATCGGTTCAGGGGTTGTTGAGTTATGCGCTTACAACACATTTTGCGATTCATTTTTATATATAAGATTATTAGGGTTTCGTGAGTTTTCAAAAGACGGTCGCTCGCACATCGGCGTCGATACGAAATAACATTTTTTTCCCCCTGTATTTTATTTACAGCTATTATGCGTACTAAATACTCGAAAGTACCTACTCGTATGGTAATACTTTTTGGTCGTAAATTCCGCCGGTGATCGCCGGTATTCGTGTAAAAACACGAGTTTTTACGAAATCGCCGTACGATCTGAGTATAGTTTTCAGTAGATAGTTTTCAATCTCTTACGACTCTGACAAAATCCGTGTCTATTGTATTTTGTAAATTCCTGTCTGCCGAGAAAACTATGGCCAGGGGTCGTAGTTGGTAGTAGTAGGCTTGAAGTTCAAACGAACAAATATTAAAAACGAAACCCGTTATTGTCGACGACAGACTCGGAAGTAGGAGGGGATAACGAGGCGGATTGGAAAAAAAATAAATAATTCGTTATTATTTCATTCTATTCGATCATTCCGGATTCAGTCGCGTCCGAACAGTCGTCGGATACGGTGGTCATGCTTTGTTTTTTTTCTTCTTCACGTAACCGATTGCAGATTTCATTTGAAACAACCTAATCGAAATATCGTGTCATCACGTTGTGGTGAAGTTATATGAGTCGCAGACGCGGTTTGACGTTAAAAATCCAGTGACGAAAACGAATTAGAAGGTTAACTAACTATATTCGTGTTTCGCCGTTTATATACAAGTCAAGTCTCAAAGTCACCGGAATCGGACGTTATTTATTCGAGCGCGAATATTCGTTTCCAAAGTGTTGTAAAATTAAAAAAAAAATTAACGTTTTTTACTTCTTTTTTAAGCCCGTTTTATTTTTTTTTATACGTCGAAATCCTGGCCTTAATTATAACGTTATGTTTTCTACGTTGGAATCGAACTATTTACTCTTAAATGAATACAAATAATTTCCTTTTCCATTCTTTTCGATTTCATTCATTATAATATACAGTAGGTTTCTCGATTTACAAAGAAATCAAAGGGCGTCGTCGCGCTCGCTCACACCCTCCCACCGGTTTGAGTTTACGACATAATATAATGTAATATATCAATACCGTCGCGCAGTCGGTTTGAAATATTAATTACGAGTTCGTTTTGGGAAACGCATTCGAATCGGAAAATAATTTCGTTATTCGCTCGCACGACGACGTGTAATACGTACGATTATAATATTATTATTCGACTTTGCTTTATCAAGAGTAAATTAGTTTTCTGGTTCTTTCGTTTCATTTATAGTTTCTGGCAATTCATTTATTATTCTCGTGGAATTAATTATGGAACATCAACTCTTGCTTCTTCTCATTAATTAACGACACGTAATGAATGTGTTTTTAGTTTGTTTTTTTTTCACCATTTTACCACGCCGCCGCCGCGCCGCCGCCGGAGAGAGGAATTATATTTTACAGTAAGACTTTTAGAAAAATTATTTCATACTTGACATTTATTTTTATTTTTTTACGAACCGCGTTCGGACTTTGGTAGAACGGTTAAAATCACTATTTTTAGACCAGTGCGTCAATAGTATAATATTATACACGTCTTGTTCGACGAGTGAACGCGCTATAGTTTACGGGCCCGTAGGTTTCATTTCGTTCGGTCACGCTTACGGATTTCCGATTTCAATTAGCTTACAATCGATTGAAAATTGTCGAAACAGTTCCGAACCGGTTCCGCAAAGTCGCGACAGTGTAACTTTTACACGTCGCTCGCGGGATAGTAGACAAGCCATGAGTATGAAACTCGGACAGTAGTTTTGTTTCATCGAGACACCCGTTAAGCGAGGATTTTTCGACCCCTGAGGGGGTTAAAAGGAGTAAAAAGGGTGAAACTAGAAAATTTCGGAACCGCTTTTAGTATGAGAAAATCATATATACGAGGTCTATATACCGCTATGGACGTTATATGTCTTATGAACATCCGCTACGGCACATTTTTTTCCTGTTATCCTTCCCCACCCCCCTTCGAGTGAATCCTGCTCGTCGGGGTATACACTGCATTCTTTGTTTTTATGACGCAATTATACTTTTAGGTCGCGGCGAATCCTTATGGTGGTACGCGCGTACGTCTGCGTGGTGTCGGCGCGTTTCCCCCCCGAAGGCCCGAAACGTGGTCGCCATGGTTACCGGCGGCGGCTGCGGCGCGCGCGGTGTTAGTGTCGATTTCGTATACGTTTAACCTCGCGGAAAGCGGTTTGATTCCCAGCGGGGGTAGTGGACGAAAAAAGATAAAAAAAAAAAAAACTAAGAGAAACGACACGTCGTCGTACACGCCGCCGCCGCCGCCGCGCCGTTTAAAACGGATTAAAAACATTGATTTTCGGTTTATTTTCATTATTATTATTACAACTGTTTGTTTTTTTTTTTCACCGCGTGACCGCGGGTCGTCGCGTACGAGTGCGTTTTAAATTTTAAATTATGAAAAAACAAGTCGAACGGAATGCAAATGCGTCTCGTCTGTACGTCGTCGTTTGTCCGCGGGAATGGCGGGCGCGATGAAATTGTTATTATTTCTAGTGACGAGGCTCGAATGAAAAACGTTTGGGGACACCGCTGACCTCTATAAAACGAAACGTTCGCGCGATGCATATTATTATTATAGACGTGGTTTTGTTTCGCGTTCTCATTCGAGGGGTCGACGGGATCGCTGAGCGTTTCGGCCATAGGTTTCGTTTTCGGTCTCGTTCGTTCACACTTTTTCGAGTCGATCGAGTGTGAAAGAGTCTGGTTGGTGATGAATGATCAGGACGAGAAAAACAAAATGATAGCCTCGCAGTCGTAGAGGATCTCGAGAAATGAAAACACCCGAATCACCGGTCGGGGAGGGAGAAAGGAATAAGATATTTCCAAACAACGATTATTATTTCCTTAATATCTTACAAACGAAAGCTATATAAGCGATAACATGGACTAAAAAGTGGTGGTTAAGTAGTAGTTGGCCACAGTAAAATCGACCATTGTCGGTCGGTTAACTCGACTTTCGTTTATTATATACATTTAAAATGCACATGCACATGCACATGCACATGCACATCCAAACGTGTTAATCGCCGATTGAAACTTATAATCGTCCACAACCTTGGCCTTTATTACTAATTATTATTATTATTCGTTTAGAAGTCGATTTTTTAAAATTTATATTACGATTACACGGTTGAATTTCGTCACGTTCGCGCAGAAACCCTCGCTATGACGTATACGTCATACGCTCGAAGACCGCGTGCCGTTTTCTCACGCAATTTAGTCGTTTTTGATCTTATTAATTACGATACGACTAAACGAATCGCGAAAGATCGCGCGCGCGCGCGGCTGTGGCGGCGGTCGAAACTTTATTCGGTTATACCGCGTTGACCGCGAGTGTACGTACGCCTGCGCCCGCGGAAACACGTCGAGACGTGACCGTCATACCATTATTATTATAATCGTTGTTTTTTTTTTTTTTATTAGCTTTTTCGTGCGCGCGCGACGAGTTTTTGGTGTTTTGAAAAACGAAAACCCCGCGCGCTTTTGGAATCACAGTGCATTGTTATCAGTGATTGGCTAAATAATTTTTGTGCGAGTACGTATATATAATTCAACGAAATGATGATGATTTTAATCACTTCCGTACGTACGTTCGAGCGTAACAAACAAAGGCTATTTGTATTGATTTTAGACGGAATATTATTGTTGTCTGGTTATTTTTTTTTCGTTGCTATATTTTCTATGCGCGCATTTGGTAATCGAAATCGCAGTAAATTGCTAACGATAGTAAACCGTGCATAAAACTTCCAATTGAAATCGTTTGTTATTCTCGAAAGCTTAAATTTATTAACCGATCGATCGACTGCGATTTAAAATCGTTAATTTGTGATTTTCGCTTGTACTTTTTTTTTTTTTTTTTTTTTAATTTCGTGAGATAAATCACACACCTTTAACACATGACGTGTTAAGATATATTATTTCTGTGAGTTTTCACAGATTCGTTTCTTTTTATACTCTCGTGAAGTAGAAATGTGTTTAGATCCAGAAGTATTGTACTTTTAATAGCAGATTTATCAGAATTCGCAAAATAGAAAAAAAAGAAAGAAAAACGGAAAATTATAACTGAAAAAAAAAAAAATCGAAATAACAATTAGCTATGTTATATTTAAGCTATGCTCTATATTATACTATATCCCGTGACAACCGTCTCGGTTTACAAAAAATAAATCATTAACAATAACGACCGTAAAAATAATAAAAAAAAAAAACCGTCGTCGTCGGCCAAATGTTTACTTATAAAAATAATAATAAACGGTTCCATACATTTAAAATATAAAATTGCAATTTAATTTAAAAGTTTCACATCGGACTTTCGCACTGTTACTTTTTTTTTGTTTCAATTCAAATAAGAAAGTTAAAGCTTAAAGTGAGTATATAAGAAGAATTAACATTACAAAGAGTCGGTTGTATCTAAAACAACTATAATAATGGAATATATTAATCAGCGAAACTAATTTCGTTCAGACGAACATAATATTTTCTGGAATATGTAAATTCAACCTAATTTTATTATTATTATTGTTATCGCCGCCGCCGCGGTCAAGCCGTCGACGTCAGTAAATTATTTCTTTGTTTGCGCGTTTTATATAAATTTATATATATATCGCTCGCTCGCCCGCCGAAAACGATATTCGTACGAACAAACTGTTACGAATCGTACGCGCGAGCGTTCGAGAAACAGTAAAACGCAATGTTTTCGACCGTTTTGATTAATTGTTCGTAATTATTATTTCCTATTTTTATATTTTTCACTTGCCCCTTCTCTCTCGTTTATATAAATCGCAATCGTCTATAAATAGTCAACGAACAAGGACCGTTCGAGATGCCGAGACTCTCAATCGATTCGTGGCCGTTGTCCGTTTTCGGGTTTTGCGATTTATTTCGGACGAGTGCGTGAAATCTTCTATAGATCGTCGTTTCGAAGCGGGGCGCGACGGACGCCTTTTTTCCGTAAGTAAAATAACGTCCGATTTCTCTCGGTCTCATATTATCATATTTATAACTGTATTGACTCAGTGCCGCAATTATGAATTCTGAGGCCCGTGTGCAAGGATTTATTTAGAGGCCCGAAATTAATAATATATTTATTACTTGATCTTTGTATTACTACAGAAATTTTTTTTAGTATTTTTTAGTACTAATATAACTTAAATATTTGACGGATTCGCGGAACCGATCAGAAGAATAAATTATGTAAATTTATAAAAATTTGAGCTTCTAAATACCTCCTCTATAAATTAGTATAATCAAAAAAATAACGAACAACTTAATTCAGTGATCCAAGTCTAGTATCCATACAATAATTATTTGAAATATTTCGCAATAACAGAGAGGGGCCCCCGCGATAATAATGACTATTATTCTACAAATTATGTCATACTTTATAATATCATTTTCGTAATTTTATTCCTATAATACGTAATTTGTACGTTTTACTATAATAACTTGCACGATATTAATTATCATATTCTACTCATGCTAGTAATAAATTAATTGAAAACAATTACAAAAAAAATCAAAAAACTTTCGAGGTACGAGCCACGAGGAAGCAGAAGAATACCGATATAGGCTGAATTCATTTTGAAACGGACAATCTTCAATTTTTAGCTTATGGTTTGGGAGGCCCGTGTGCATCGGACACCTTGCACACCCAATTGTTGCGGCACTGTTAAGTGTATTGTATTACTCGTACGAATATATTATGCGATTCGAATAAGCTGTTTTCGGGGAGAGCACTGGAAACGTTTTGCCTGCAGCCTAGAAGAAGTGATTTAGGGAAAACACACAGACTCGGCGTACGATAGACCGCCTCCGCGGTCGCCCGAAAACTAACGGTTAGAAATAATAATATATTATACGAGTAGGTGCGTTTGAAATCGCGCACATCAGTATAGTAACCCCACAACTCGCGGCTATCTGGACGCGGCCGATAATTTATCGTTTTGTTTCTTTGGTAACACGTACGAAAACGCCTATCTCCCGCGGGTTTATCGGACGACGACGACGACAATATAATTATACCGATACGACAATGTACGGTATCCCGGGAGTTTATCCGTTTTGCAGAATCGTTTTTGGCACCGAACGTTAAGAGTCGCGTTCTCGGCGAATTTCTCGCAACACGCGCACCACACGCACGCTATACGGCCGTTCGATTAATCTCTTCCCCCCATCCACACCCTTGCCTCTTGCTTTTTTCTCCGTGTCGCGCGCGGTTTTTGAAGGATCGATCGGCAACATGTTGCGCGTCGTTCGGCTCGCAGGTAATCTCGGTCCAGTCCACCGGACCATTAACCATCATACCGGTCATTTACACGCGCGCACAACACGACAATATACTCGTATATACGTATATATGTAATAAATGGGGTGATTCTTTTATCGAACAACACTCGATTTTTCTTTTTCGCGGAAATTTTCAAATCGATTGCGCGCCGCGGTGTATACGTATTGTGTGTTTTGTACCGGTGGAATTTTCGTCACGGAAGAAATATATCGTGACCAGGGCTCGGGACTTAAAGCACTTAAAAAACATCATTATAAGCACTCAAATAAGCATTTAAAATTCTTAAATTTAAGCAAAACTATTTATTAAACTTCATTTTCAAGACTGAAGATTTGACGGACTACGCGACAACGTAGATAAGATAAGAATTATTTTTAATTTTAATTCAATCGAAAACAACTTTGCAGGAGAAAATCACGAAAAAAAAGTATAAAAACTGGTCAAAAAAGCAATAATTATCAGAAAAACTGGAAATAAGCATTTTTTTTTGTTGAAAAAATCACTAAAAAAAGCAAAAAAAAGCACTCTCAAATTTCAAAATTGAACGTGTTGTAACATGACATACACTTCTATAACACTCTGCTACATTTTAAGTCAATCCGTAAAAATAAGCAAATGCTTTAAGTCCCGATCATGACGAATCGACTATATTTTATATAGTTCATTCACATTCAAACAGTTCGACGGGCCGACGAGCGCTCTCGCGGTCTTTGGAAATAAAAAAGAAATGGATGGCAAAAAATACGATAGTTTTAAAATACGACGACGCAGAACTACGAGTACGTTTGACGTTTCAAAAGTCCACGCTCTTCTAATAATCGTGTTGGCGTTTATTCGATATTAAGAGTACAATCGCGCGACATCCAAACAAGGAGTATTATTGTACGGACGATGCGTGATTTACCACTCGCGCAAAGTAAACGCGTAATATTACACAATATTGTACACACATAATATTATATTCGTTTGATTTTCATTACCCGGAAAATCCGATGAAAGTTTTCCACTGTCCTATAGAGGCACCGCTCGAGAAATTTTCGTTCTCCGGGGAGTCTGGCCGTCGTCGCGACGTTAGATTACATCTGAATAAACTATGAACCGCGCGGTTTTATTATTATTTTTTTTTTTTATTTGAATTTAATCCTTCGTGATAAATCTCGTTTTCTGTTTTTTTTTTTTTCCCATCAAAGACCGCCCGAAAACTAGGGCGGTCGCGGTTTATATTTTCATCTCGTTTTTTTTTTTTCCCTACCAATAGTTATTGAATTTCCGAGACCGAATTTTTAATGACGTCTCCGCGCGTGAAAACTCGTCGCTTTTTCTTTTTTTTTCGACCTTCGTTTGAAGAAATAAAAAAAAACGAATAACAATATCGTTACAACACCGCGACGACGACGTTTGTGCCCGGCGATTGCGCGCCCGTAAAGAGAAACGTGTCGATTCGAATCTGGGTTACCCGTTTTTCGATCCGCTACTTTTATCGGGTTGTTACGATAAACGCGTTTGCCGCGTGTTCTGTATATTTTCGTATCGATCGACACGCGTGGACTTTTGCAGCGCGCGACCACCGCAGTTTCTATTGTACACTCGTGTAATTATTATTATTGTTGGCAAACCAATATTATGTGAACGAAAAAAAAAACAGTCGGAAAACGCTTAATAAAACGTTATTAAAAAATATATTCGCACGGCGAACACGTTTATTTTTAGTACGCACGAATAATAAATATTTTAATACCTACGCACTTGACGTTTATATGCGAACGGGGGTAGAAAAAAAAAAATTAAAAAGTCACCAACGCACATCGACGACGATTTAATATGATTGCGCAATATTATTAGTTCGTTTCTTCGCAGCGATTAAATTTTTATCCGATAGCTAGCTGAATAACCCGGCTTCGCCCGTGTGCAGTAGGTAAACTTTTTATTTTATCAGTTTTTTTTTCATTTTTACCCCTTTTACCCCTTTTAACTCCGGTAGGTGTCGATTTAGGAAAATCCTTTCCCATGGGGTCTCCACTATATAAAACGAAACTGCTGACCAAATTTCATACTCAAAGCTCCAGCGGTTCCGGCCAGGCGAATTTTTCTAGTTTCACCTTTTTTACCCCTTTCAACCCCCTTAGGGGTCGAATTTCGAAAAATCCTTTCTTTAGGGGCCTCTGCTATATTAAATGAAACTATTGACAAAATTTAATACCACAAAGCTCCAGTGACTCAGGATTTTTTCCATTTTTACCCCTTTTAACCCCCTCAGGGTTAATTTTCTTAATAATTCTCTCCGTAAAAACCATCCTCGTACTTCAAGGAATATTATAAAAAAAGAATTAGCGAAATCGGTTCAGGGGTTGTTGAGTTATGCGCTTACAACACATTTTGCGCTCCATTTTTATATATAAGATTATGTTTTTTAAATCGATTTAGATAATTATTACTTACTATTAATGTTATAACAAAACGACGACGTAAACAAGTATACTTTTAAAAATAATACTAATATTTTAATTTACTTGGTATGAAAAAAGTTTGATGTTATTGTTCTATAGACTTACGGCTAGAAATGGGGGAAAAAAAAGGATTTTTCACTTAAGTTGGACTATTATAATATACGATTATGTATTTCTACAATCGTTACGCGTAATTTTCGATCGCGACGAAAGGGAAAAAACTATATATAAAAACTTGAAAAAACAATAACGAGCAGTGGTGGATTTAAGGGAGGAGCCCGGGCCCCCCGTGGCTTGTCAGATGTGTTAGAATTTACATACGGTGTGACGTAAGACTTGGGAAATTAAAAGAAAAGAAATTCGTACGACCGTAATAGGCGCCCCGATGGGGGTAGGAAAAGTCATATTTTTGTCACCCCCGTGGGAAAAAACTAGTGATGGGAATAATCGAATGAAATAATCGAATCATTCGATTATTTGAAAAATCGATTTAATTCGATTATTTTAAAACCATTCGAATCAATTCGATTTAATTAATCATAAACATTCGAATGATAGAATAATCGGATGAACAGACCATACTAAGAATATGTTTGTTTGTTTATTTTAAGACATCAAAAACTATTAATTATAAGTAACATTGGTCAATACTCGGAAAGTCGGAACTCTGAAGCTATAAATAGTTTTGAATGTTGCATATTTGATATTTCAGTATTTTTCACTTATAGATTATCATTCGATTATTTATATAAGCGACAAGCGTTATATAATCGGTTCTAGCAATGTTAATAATAATTAATTCGAATGAAATCGTTAGGTTATTAGTTTATTACTCACTTGATTATTCGATTTTTTTTTTCGACTACTAATCATTCGATTATTCCCATCATTAGAAAAAAACCGTGATTTTCGCACTGGAAAACCCGAAATAACAATCGAACCGATCGGTTATCTAATTACGTAACGACGACGGAAGATACGTAGTTCGTTATGAATACGTAATTATGCAATAGTAATAACAATAACAACTGCAGTTACGAGTGTGTTGGCGTGATGTGGAAATACGTGAGAGAGTTACGTCGTCGGTGTGTTTTTTAGCGTGCTCGGCCAATGAAAGCCGTGCCGTGTTCGTTCGCTCCGCCCGATCGACGAGCGCCCGAGCTGCGCGCGCCACCCGATCGAGCGTGTGCAACAACAGCTCCGCCAGACGACCAGTCTAGTGTCGACGTCGGTCCGGAAAGTAGTTCTCTCGGTTGTTTTTTTTTTTTGTTTTTTCATCGCGTTTTTTTATATTTTACTCCGTAATGGTCGACAATGCGCGGTCGTGTATCAACGAGGATATATACGTCGAACTTCTTAATCGTGACTTTTGATTTCTTTTTTCTCGAATTTTCCTATCAATCGTCGTTTTTATCGCGAGTGACTTTTGGATCTGTTACAACACCACATACGTACTCACTTCAATTCACAAGCCAAATACGAACGGCCGAACCTCCTCGACGGGCCGTAAGTAGTTTTCGATTATATTTTTATCTACAGCTTATATATCGATAGGTAGGTTAGGTCATTCGCGGTGGCGCCGACAGAGGGTAGCTCTACGACGAGGTAGCAAAATCTTATTTTCACTGCCCCGTAAAAAAAAAAAACCCTTACTTTTTTTCACCTGAAACGAATAACAATCGAACTGATCGGTTATCATAATAGATATAAAAACTCTCTTAAACATTCTCCGTCGAATTCGTTTTTTTTTTTCTTCAAAAATATCCGTTTATCAATTATTATTATAAATCAAATCGAAAATACCCGTACATTTTTTTTGTTGAATTTTCGTTTTATTATTATAACTATATTATAATTATTATTTAATCTACAACTTTAGTACGTTTAGAAACAAGCGAGTGGTTTTAAAGTTTTTTTTAAAATAGGTACGCTGTTTAATCTCTTATTTGATTAAAAATGTGTTATTAACGATTCATTTATTTCCGGAACAATTTGCTACCCCGCGGTAGTTTTCCCCAAACGGCGCGGCGGCGCCGCGCCACTGCGTACGACAACGGGAGAAATTCGTTTTAATGGTTTATCGTTATTAAATATTCATCCTCTCGTATGCGCTATAGCTATAAAACCAGTAGGAGTAATAGATTATTATACGTTTTCTCGTAGTTTTAGTTCATTTTACAATTTCGTTTTTTTTTTTTTATATAAATTCTATTCGTACGATTTTTGTGCGTTCGCACGCAAATGTTTTTGGATTTCAATACCCTACGTACGTACAAACTATTGTGCACACTCGTTGCCCCCTCCGCCCCAAAAAATAAACCGAGTTGATTTCGTCGGTAAACGGTCCGGTAGAAATTCGATATTAAATCTGAAATAATATTATTATAATAACGTCGTCGTCGCGTCGGTCTCGATTCGGAAACACGCCTACTTCGTACCTGCTCTGATCTTACGTGTTGTCGCGGCACGGCAAAACTATACGTATTTACGTGTATCGAATAACGTTTATTTGTTCATAAATATTATTTCGGCGGCACGCGAACGTCGACGGGTAAAATATTTCCTAATAAAATTATTGTCGATACGATAACGTATTATTTCTCCGTACACCGCGGGTAGGCGTCCGGCGACGGCCGATGATTCGATTACGCTACCCGGCGATTGCTAATTTATCCCAGCAGTAATAATTAATAAAATAATAATAAAAATGAATAGTTTTTCATGATAAAACGCCCGAAAATAAAAATCGCAAGAAGAGCAGTTCTTCGCATTTCTTCTTTCGCGTTCGCGCCGCGTTTAATTTGTTGTTTCGAAAAAAAAAAATTATAATATGACACTCGTTTATTGCACTTATTTATTCTGAAAAAAATTCTCTAAATTTTATTTCGTTATTTCTCAAATGACCGTCGTCGATAAGTATTTCATGATAACCTTCCAAACTTCTCTTTGTAAATAAAGGATCTTTTCTTTTTTCTTCCGGCGAATACCAGAGTAAAACGTCATCGTACTCGCGTACGCGGCGATTGCTAATTTATCCCAGCAGTAATAATTAATAAATAATAATAAAAATGAATAATTTTTCATGATAAAACGCCCGAAAATAAAAATCGCAAGAAGAGCAGTCAATTAATTTGTTGTTTCGAAAAAAAAAATTATAATATGACACTCGTTTATTGCACTTATTTATTATGAAAAAAATTCTCTAAATTTATTTCTCGTTATTTCTCAAATGACCGTCGTCGATAAGTATTTCATGATAACCTTCCAAACTTCTCTTTGTAAATAAAGGATCTTTTCTTTTTTCTTCCGGCGAATACCAGAGTAAAACGTCATCGTACTCGCGTACGCGGCGATTGCTAATTTATCCCAGCAGTAATAATTAATAAATAATAATAAAAATGAATAGTTTTTCATGATAAAACGGCCGAAAATAAAAATCGCAAGAAGAGCAGTTCTTCGCATTTCTTCTTTCGCGTTCGCCGCGGCGTTTAATTTGTTGTTTCGAAAAAAAAAATTATAATATGACACTCGTTTATTGCACTTATTTATTCTGAAAAAAATTCTCTAAATTCGATTTCGTTATTTTTCAAATGAAATAAGTATTTCATGATAACCTTCCGTACTTCTCTTTGTAAATAATGGAACTTTTCTTTTTTCTTCTGACAAATACCAGAGTAAAACGTCATCGTCATCATCTTCTTCTTCTTCTTCTTCATAAAGAATGTCCGTAATTATTATTTGAAAATTCACAGTAGGTTCGTTCGCCAGTGTACTTCACGTGTCGAAAAATCGATCGAATAATGCGATATTATATAAATATTATTACTCTCGTAAAATCGTTGAAAACAAACCAAGACGACGCGATAGCGCTAACGTTCCTTAATAAAATTTACATAGACTTACGTGAGGACGATAATTTTTTTTCGTGCGGCGAAATGCAACATCTTATTGCGTTTTCGTTGGCCTCTTCTAGGTCGTCTTTAAACAATCTCCGATACATTGAGATTTAATAGGCATTCTAAAACGGTCGAATAATAATTTCGCTTCGTGATTTCTAAGTTTTGGACGTAACGTAAAGACTCGTTTTCATGTCCATTATCGATGATGTACGTCCGAATCGTACTGAAATATCCGTCACTTTGATACCTATTATTTACGCGTCCATGTGAACGCGTAACTACTTGCACGGCTTGTTCGCGTAATCGCTAAAATCGAACGATAACTCGTATTTAATTGAGATAATTGGAAAATAACACTCGCGAGACGGCTCTAAATTACAGATAAAGATGTATAATATGTATACAATATATTTAGAGAGATAACGATGATTGTCACCGCCGATAATAATGACGATAATATTTACACGTCAGTCTATTGCTATATTATTATTATTATTATACATTCTATTTGTACAGCTGTAAACGGTGTGTGCGACACGACGTGTTTTTTTGTTGATAAAAACGACACAATCGCACGTCGTCGTTCGGCGGTGGCGATAACGCGTTGTCAATTATTTCGACGACGCGATATAAGTGTGTTGTTGTTATTACTACTATTGTCGCGCTCTCAGAATTCGACTTCGGCTTAGGTACGAACGCGTGCCAAACGTCGCGCCCAAAAACGAATCCGGCCAGACCGCGGTCGGGTTTTTTAACGATTATGATTTTCCACCCGCCGAGTGATTTTTGGTTTTTTTTTTCAACCGTGCTGGATCACATTAATAAAAAATCATTTCAACTAAATGAAAATAAAAAACATTTTTCTCGGTCAATTTGTGCGTTTCGCCACTATTACTACTAAAAAAAATTGATCAAAATTTTAAATTATTAAAGTTGTATTGAAACTATAGTAGTTTAGATAGCACAATAGCAAAACTAACACGTTTTGTTTGATATTGTTTGTTCATTGTTGGGGTTATAACACGAATCTTTGTGATTAATTTAAATTACTAAGCGAATATATTATTTAATATTCAAGTTTTACGTACCTATAATAGTTTAATTAAGTAAAATCGAGCAAAATCTTAGTCTCCAAAACATTCAAAAAAATATTTAAAGACGTTAAATATAGTAAAATTATTTTCACGAATATGTTGGTATGGTTTACCTTTTGGTCCAGGCCGACTGTTTACATTTTTACATACCCCAATAACAATAATTGTATAAATCCGTTCGTTACTTTTTAATCTCTTATTTCAACACTTCCGACATAATTTTTGTGATCATCGACTAAATGTGTTATAATTCGTAAAATTTATAAGTATTTGTAAGTTAATTGAAGAAATATCGTCAAAAATATATTAATATAATAAAGTATTATTAAATATATAAAATAATTTATTAAAACTATCGAATATAATATGAATAATTAAAAATACAAAACGATAGGTGTTGCCCGGAGTATTATAATTCAATTCAATTCATAAAAGTATGCAATTTTTCATCAATGTTTTCGTATGACCAGGTGTTCGGATTTTTTATAGCACCAAAAATTCTAAAATATGCTCTATAATATGACCAAAAAAACCCGTAAAATATGCCCTAAAAACATCTAAAATAGCGACAAAAAATAAATGAATAAATATTATATTCGACATCGCCGGGCTATTTAAAAAGAGATGATGACACATGTTAAATAATATTATCATTTATCGATTTTCAATACGAAAACGTGGGAATTTTTCTCATGGATTCGCGTGTAAATTAATACTATTTGTCATTCTATGTACACGAGATTTATGAAAAATACAAAATAAAACGTTTAATATCGGCAAAAAATAGCACAAAAACTTCAAAAATAGCACCTAAAAATGTAAAATTCTTGAAATATGTAAAAAAAATAGCGAAATTAAATTTCATACTTAGAGTTCCTAAAACAAATTTATAGCCCACTCTGCTGTTTTTTTTACATCTCTATCCTATAATAAGTGGCGAATTCTATAAAATCCGAACCCTGATTCAGTGATAATAATTCAATGCAATTTTTCATCGATGTTTTCTCATGACGTTATCATCACGTAAAATTATCGCCCCCCGTAAACCGACTTTTTTTTTTCAAAGTATATAATACGTTTGTGAAGATTAAAAATGGGTATTAACGTTCCCTCGGAACACACTCTGGGAAACGCTGCCTATTGCAACAAAATTATTGCCATTAAGGACGTTAAAATATTATATAAAGGAATTGCATTAAGGGGATCGAAAGCCACATCGATTTTTCGTCAAAAAGATCTTAACGACTTGCAAAAAAAAAAAAACGGTACTTATAACGATCTTACAGAAATTTCGAAAACAGTTTTGGAAAGCTTAACACTTTGCATCGGTCGGAGCACTTTTTTAAATTTTGTTAGGTCGACAATTACTCGTATTATTGACATTTTATGTCTTTTCTTTGGCACACAAACGTTAGGGACTTAGTCACCGGACCACCTCCCCTACACTCAGGGACCCAAGCCCCACCACCCCCCAAAAATTTCCCCCCCTTTAAATTTAAAACCTCAATAACTCCACAACCAAAGGTCCTACAGCTCCCAAACCAATTCCACAGACTTTTAGGGAACCCTCCCAACAAAGTCCATCCCCCCAAATTCAGTTGCAATATGTTATAGTTTTATCTTTATTATTCTAATTTTGGCCAAGTTTTTATGAAAATATCATCCCGCGAATATCGTTTTAATTTTTCGATTCTGTATAACCTCGACTTTTTCATTTTTCCAGAGCGACGAATGGTGGTGATCCGTCGAGTGGCGTACAAGAGCCCAGGACGAGCACCATGGCCCTGCTCGGGGCTCTGGCGGCCGCCGGCAACGGGCGCCAGGGCTGCGTGCTGCGGGTGGCGGCCGACGCGATGATAACGTTTTACTGCGGCGGCGTCGGAGTCGGCGGAGGCGGAGGCGGAGGCGAGGACGTGGCCGGCGGCGGCGGCGGCGAAGTCGGAGGCGTCCAGGACGCCGGCGCGGACGACGACGGCGACGTGCTGGCCGACTATTACCCGAACGCGGCCGCGGTCGGCGACGGCCGCGGCCGGTACGGCGACTACTTCCGGCCCGTCCGGTCGGTGGCCGCCGGCGACGGTTACTACTCGGACGCCGTCGCGGGCGACAACAACTCGGCCGCCGCCGCCGTGCTGGCCAACGTGACGGCCGGCGTCGAGCCGTTTCTCAACGGCTCGTACAACCACACGGTCGGCGTGGACACCGCCGAGAACCTCACCAATTACATATTCGTCATCACCATCGGCATCATACTGGGCGCCATGATCCTGACGACCATCTGCGGTGAGTGTTTCAATTGTTATTTTTAGTATTATTAGTAAGCATAAGTATTTCTTTAGTATTATTAGTAGGGAACGGATTTTAATGCCATAAAAAACTTTAAAAATGTATTTAAAATCAATAAAAACACAATTTTGAATTTGAAACTTATATGTGAAAAAAACACATTATTATGAAAAAATATTTAAATACAATAAAACCTTCTCTTTTATACGTGTGTCTACAATAATTTCGTAATTTCGTAACATAATAAATATTTATTTTTATCGAATTTTATCCATTCCTATATGAAAATGACTTAAAAATGCAAAATAAAAGTGACATTTTTTAATTCCTTGATGTATGAAATCAAACTTTGTGCACGACGGAAAGCAATGTTTTCGGACATTCGGAAAAAAATGCAATTTGCATTCAAATCCGTTCCCTATAATTATTATTAGTATTATAAGTAGTATATAAGTATTACATAGAATTCAAGACGACTTTGCGAGATGTGATTTTCAAATTTTTAACGCGCGCGCGATTAGCTTCGACGACGCTTTCTCGGGGCGAATTCGTCGGCACGTAATGTTGTTTAGGTACTCGAAAATTCTACATCTCTTTTGTCGTCCAAAAGTAGTCGTTAGGTTTTCCAATGGCTCTGATAAATCGTTGAAAAAAAAAAACCGACCGACTTTGGATTGATATCAAATATAGACTATTCGCCGAGTGGTCGACGTGCGTGTGTGATGCGCGTACCGTTTAAATCGTAACTGCTGCCACGGCAGACGGAAGTTTTCCCAAAAATAATTAAAAGTTTCGAAATTCGCAGTCTCGTACGGTTGCGCTTGCAATAATAACGATCGTTTATTACAGCGATTAGAAGAACCGATACTTGACGATTTTTTTTTTTTTGCTCATCGTAATTTTACAATTTCTTTGAACTTTTCCTCTTCTTTCCGGTCGATTAAAATCGACAAAAATTCTTTGCGAAATAAGTGAAACGCAATGTAACAGTAGTGCGGTTTCGGTGAGGGAGTTTGTACGAGTCGTCTCGAAATTTCGTCTCTTGAATTTGTTTCTTTTTTTTTTTTTTCATCGCCTACTCGTGGGCCCCGTTCAAAAGGAAAGTTTTGCGAAAGTGGCTCCTCGTCTGTGGAAAAAAAAAAGTCGTAACATCGTCGTCGTCGTCGTCGTCGTTCTCCTTTCAGGAGATAACATTATTATAATACGTATCTCCGAGTGTTTTTCATTTTTCATATTAAACTATACACACGCACACGCCACTCTGACTTGCGGACGATCGATTCGACGCGCGCGTTATCATAAAGTGTGTAGACACGAGATCTCTTGAAAAAAAAAAAAACCGTAGTATATTTTATAATATTATTTACTCGCAGACACACGAGCCTATCGCTAAAGAGGTTATTTATTTATTATTATCGTTTTCTTTTCGTCGTAAAACGCTTTTCGAGCCGTCACTTGAAACGTTCCACGCGTGTTCGTGCTTATCGATCGGGGATCGCGCACATCGTGCAAATAGACACTCGAGCGGCGGCGGCGGCGGCGGTTTTCGGTGAAAGCGGTTCTTCTTCTCGTGCGGAACGTACTCGTCGTCAAGGCCGTATCTGAGGGGGGGGTCCGAGGGGTCCGGACCCCCCCCCCCCGAAATTTCTATAGTATTTTACGAATGTTTAAAAATAACTATTTATTTTTAATACAAACATATACGTATATATTTTCAGTTATATAAATGGCTTAAACTCTAATTAAATTAAACTGTTGACTAATATGAATCATATCATCATAATATGCAAATATTATTACTTCGTCTAATAATTGATTATTATCGATAGACGAAGGACAAAAGACCGCTATAATCTTGTGTACATTAAAAATATTACTTTAATAATTATTTTTTTAATTTGTTTTATTCAAAACTTTTTTGGTCTTATTTTTAATCAAATTTTAAAACCTTAATTCAGTGAAATTACAATAAACATATTTTGGACCCCCCCCCCCGAAAAATATTTCTGGCCTTGCTCGTCGTGTCTAGCCGTGTTTTGACAATTATTCTTCACACTCTTCGTAGCGAAACGATTTTCTCTTTTCCAAATCCACAGCTCCTCCCGAAAACGAGTGCCGCCCCGCGCCCGGTGTACCTCCATAAACAAAACTATAACGATTTCGCCGTCATTCTTTTGTTACGAGAGCGCATTGTTCTGTCGGAAATAAATAATAATCGATTTCGTCACAGTTGTTGTTTCGATCGTTGTTGTTCGCCTCTGCTGCCGCCGCACTTCAACAAAACATTCGTTAAAAATACGGAAAATAAAAAAAAAAAATTAATAATAAAAAACCCGTCGTCGTCGTTTCCCCCCCCCCCCCCGCGATATTTCGTATTTTAACAATAACGGTATTTTATTTATTTTTCCGTTTCGTTTTAACGCAATTATTTCACCGGCCATACACGTGTTTGTACCCACTCACACACACACACACACACACACACACGTATGCTGATTACGTCAATCAAATATTTTTTTTCGTTTCGTTTAAAGCGTACGTTTTACCAATCTTTTTTTTTTTTGCATCGCAATTATTTCATACCGTCTGTGCACGCGTGTAGGTACGACCGAATTCAGTTAACGCCCTCATTATAAACGATACATTTTTACTGCCACTATACTAATACACTACAGCTGTGCGTCGTATATTATAATATTATACTTGTACAGATGTGCGTTTGTTTTCATTCGTGACGTTTCCCCTCTTCGCGACCGTGCATTTGCAGTTACCTGCGCTTTTTTAAAACCGTGCACACGACGAAGTGAAAAAAGCAAAAAAAAAAAAGAAACACTCTATAACGTGTACGCGCCGCCGTTTGTTGTGTAATGAAATCAACAGCGCCACGCGGGTGTTTCGAAGCGTAATAGCCGGCGCGGAGAAGATCTGAAGGAGTGAAAATAACGCGAAAACGTAAAACGCGCGTCGTCGTCGTCGTCGTGTATTAAGTTTGGGGAGTTTTCGCGAAATAAAACAACAAAATTTATATATTATACTAGCACCCCTTTTGACCACCCCTTAGGGGTGGAATTTTGATAATCGAGCGTCGACGCCGCGACGACACTCGGGAAGGTATTCGTGTGACAACCCTGTGAAAAGAAAAATTGGAAAAAAGCGTCGTCACAAAACCCGGGAACATTAGAAAAGGCCCGTTTCTGTTTTAAGATTAGATTTTCTTATTCGAATAAAGCGAACTGCAGCTGGCTGTCGAGGAGTGGCCCGAAATCTAATCTGTCCGACGGCAACTGCGAAACGACGAACTTGGGGAAATTTCGGCAACGAACACTAGCAAATTCAATAAACGGCTATCGGTCGCGGCGATTCGTTCGGTTTACTCGACAAACACGAGCTGAAAAACGTGACCGAGACACGTGGTGTGTCGGGAAATGAAAAATAAGACGACGATTTTCCCACGGCGCGGCGCGTTCGTAAATTCGATCGATTACTCACGCGGCGTTAAAATATGATCGTAAACTGTGCTGAAAATAATAATTATTGTTATGAGTATAATACGAGTATAAATTATTATGATTTTCGCGTTGCGGTTATTCCGGTCGGCTGTGATGGGCGCGCGTAGATGTTTAGGACCCGCGAAAGTCGCGTGCGTTCGCATCTTTTTTTCTTTTTTTTTTTGTTATATTAAATGGACCGACAAATCGCTAGATCAGCGACAAACATTTGAATTATTACGCCTCTGCGTTTCCAAACACAATGTTTTTTCTTTATTGTTTTTTTTGTAAAAAGGACAGTGAAAATTACTTAAAAAAAAAAAAATTAACGTCGCCATTACACGACTGCGTATTATGACGTGCTAATCATGAGATACGCCTATTTTCGAGAGAAATCGCACGCTCTCTTGAGTATTCACAATTAATATAATATTATAATAATCGACTGCAGATGAAATGACATTATAACATTCCATCCGTTTCTATTTCGATTTAAACTCTTTTAATTTTTTTTTTATTTGTTTAACAAAAAAAAACCCCATTATTAAATGTCCAGTATTTCATATATAAAACAAACATCAAATGTATATCGGAAATTAAATTATATTATTAAAAGGTTTTTCATTTTTTTTTCAACTCGAATATATAAAATAAAAACAAAAAACGCCAGAGCATAATATTATATATTTAAGCACATATTTTAGTGTTTTTAAGCTCATGAGTGCTCGTGCACTACACATTTCGATGGTTTTTAGCGCGCACGATTCGCACGGGGCGGCCGATTACTATTTTCGACGTGACATGGGGGAAAAAAAAAAAAAAAAAACGATAAAATCAAATTATTTCCGCAGTTGTGTAACGAAAAGCGCGCGTACGCGGTCGTTATTTTACCGTCGACGTTTTCGCGAAACGATTTTAACATATTTTAACAAGGGTTAAATCTCTGCGTTAGTGCGATGAAAACATTTTATTTCTTTTATTAGATTTACAATTTAGTAGGACATGATAATAATATATTAGCGACGTACTTTTTCGTCTACCGCCGCCGCCGCCGCCGCGGTATTGATATGATTTACAAAAGTTATTTATAACTACTAGGGTCCAAATAATAATGATGCCCGAAAAACCTATAAAAAAACGAATTTATTATTTTACGACCTTAAAAAAAAAAAAACAAAAAACAAAAAAAATACCACGACCTTGTTAAAATTATTAAAACAATCGTCTAAATTTATGTACTTTAGAGTACTATTTTATATATACATACGTATATATATATATTGTTTTTTCATTCGTAGTTTTTCTCAAACTTTTAACGCCAAAATACGAGCATAATTCAAACTGA
Organism: Drepanosiphum platanoidis; assembly: GCA_948098885.1. Taxonomy (NCBI): domain Eukaryota; kingdom Metazoa; phylum Arthropoda; class Insecta; order Hemiptera; family Aphididae; genus Drepanosiphum; species Drepanosiphum platanoidis. The sequence continues at coordinate 1,192,941 of OX402536.1, forward strand.
AATTATTGATGTACGAACGCGTTAACGTTAATGGTCTAGATAAATTATAAATTTAAAATATGCGTATATTATAAATATAATAAACCAAATAATAATTGTTATCGAGAGAAAAATCACCACCACATTCATTTTTTCGCTCCTCGTGTCCGACGACGGTAAAAACCACTCGAAATTTAAAACAATTACCTTAGAAAAGATCTTTTAGAAATCGACAAACGATCGTAGATTATTAATAATAATAAAACAACACGTCATATGAAAAAAGCTTAAAATAAACAAAAATTAGTTAAAATACACAAAATGAACGTAATATTTGTAATATTACGTAAAAATGCAATAAAATGCATTTAACACAAAGAATTGTATAGCACTTCCGTTTTGTAAGTTATTGCAAAACAAATATCATAATATAATTATTTTTCCGTCTAATAAAACGTTGGCTTGATTTTTTTTCAAAACGCCCGGTCGGAGATAGGGATACAGGTCACGCGCGGATGGTCGATGTTGGTCAATCGGTTTATTAAATTTTAAACCGATTTGCTGTTGCTTTGGGGTAAAAAGTGACGTAAAAAACTGGTTTTTCGTAAATTTTGCGGGGTTTTTCGTCGGTTTTCGTTGGTTTTTCTCGACTTTGGGAAATCTGATGGAAAAACGATGTCGCCAAATAAGATCACACTGTCTATCAGAGAAATCCTCCCCGAAGTCGAAAAAAAGTCCATTTCTTTTGATCGTAAACGCGCGGATGTCGGAAACACGGGAAACAAAAATGTAAAAAAAAAACACACGCGCGCGCGCGTTACGATGTCGTAGTAAAATCAATATACGTTTCTCGGTAGTTCGCTCGAAATCTAAAAAAATGCAAAATTCATCTGCATCCCGCCTCTCGTATGAATAAAATATTGCGTTTAGCACGGTGCCGCGTAGTGTAGGTAGTGGTAATGGTCGTCGTGACGGAGAAAGAGGGTCGTTTATAGAGTCGAAAAAGTTAAACGCGGTTCGTTAACGGGCACTAAATATTATCTAAAACGAAACGAATTACGCTTGAATAGCTTATTATTATTGACGGGGCGAAGGATTCGACGTTCTCGCGTCGGACTCGCACAAAGGACCTAATGAGTAAACCGCCGCCACGAGGCACCGTCGAGCGAATCGCTAGAGAAACCGTGTGGTCGACGACGACGCGCCCGTCTCGGCCGCGGCGGAGAGAAATAATCAAATCCGGCTGGTATATAAATAATATTATAATGTACGTAAAATAATATAATATAATATAGTGATCAGTCTCTTCTTTTTGTTTCGATAATAATATTTATCTAACGTAGATAAAACCGAGCGATTTGATTTTTTTAGTCGGCGACGACGTGTTATCGATCTCATTCTCCAAACAAATATTTTCATTTTACTTTTTTCCCCGTGTTTTCTATTGGTAGGACTACAGTTACATCAAGATCTGCTGACCCGGATAAAGAGTACGCTTTCAAATTAAAAAGCCTCGATTTCTAATTGAAACCCCCTACCCCCCCCCCCCCCCACATTAATACTTTTATAAATACGATCGTTACAAACCACCGAGTCTTCTTTCTCTCACTACGAATGTTCCTAGAGGCAATTTCCAATATATTTTTATTTCAGTAGAGTAGATCGTGTTTTTTTCGCGTTGTATATTTATTATATCATCGTTCGATTTTGGCCGTTGGAAATCGTAATTATATTATTTCGAGTCGTTAACTATTATAACAGTGTGACCGTCTGCGGTAGGGGTAGGTGTCGCGTACGCGGCGAGCGATTCCGCGAAAAACGTAGTAAAAACAATATCAAATTAATTTCGATGACGGACAACGCATACGGTATTATAATAATATTATAAATAATACGAGGCGTATAAAATACTCGTATAATATATACGCTGTAGTATCTGGTGCAGGTACGGCTGCCCGTATCGGCCATTGTCAATTTATATACGAGTCAGTCCCTTGCCTCTGTAATTTATTCGCGCGTAACGATTGTTATATTATTCGGGGCGGACGAAAATACGTCATCGGGCGATAATAAACTCGTTTTTTGACGAATAACAATAATTTTATTGTTGCGACGACGTAGAAAGAAAAAAAAAAACGTCGTCCCGTTCGCCGACGAACAAGTAGGTACAGGGCGGCGGAGCAAAAACGACCACATTTGAAATGAACGCCACACTTTTAATATTTGAGGTACTGAGGTGAAAAAAAAAACCAGTTTTAGCAAATTACGGAAAGTTTTTTTTATCGAATATGAAAAAAAAACTTATGTGTGAAACAAAATGTCCGACAAATGGCGTCCGCGCGTGGCGATGCATTCTTGGAGGCGCTCACTAAAGTTTGTCATCACTTTCTTCAACTTTCCCGCTGAAAACGATGCAATTTCCACTTCTAATTGAATCTCATAAATCGGCTAATGTTCGTGGCTTGTTCACATAAACTTTTGACTTCAAATACTACCCCCACAGGAAGAAGTCGTAGGGAGCGAGCGAGGTGGCCCGTGAATGTCACCGTTTCGAAATTCCGAGTGCTCGAGCGCGATGTCTCGTTGACCGTCGATGGTTTTCTTCAACAGAAACTCGAACACGTGCTACGTATATTTTCTGGTGCCACTATATGGGGAACACGTCTTGGAATCTTCGGGGCCACATTACCATGTTGCCAAAATGTTTTAACCCAATCGGCGGTTGGAAACGTGGAGAAAGTCCGAATCGCGTGCGGATTGCGCGTTGTGTAGTCACGATTGACTAATTGTTTCGGAAAAATGTCTCTACGGCGAACGGACGATGTAAAATACTCCACTGCGCCATTGCAACAAAACTTCCAACGTCACGTACTATATAATGAGACGATCCACGATATTGTGTGACTACCCCTCCCAAAGTTACGCTTATCTCAAATGTGCTCGTTTTTGCTCCGCCGCGCCGCCCTGTATAATATTATAGGTAACAAATAAAGTACAATCGAATGTGCGTTGGCTATCGTAACGAATCGCGAAATATAAAATCCGCAACTTTACCGTAATCTCGCTCGACTATAATAGTTTTTGGGGTCGGAGGAAATTTCGAATATCACTGTCGTCGCGATATCCTCCGAGGAATTTTCCCCCGCGGTTATGTAATGAATAATGATATTTGGGCTCCTGCAGGACGACGGACGCGGCGGGGCTTGGCCTCCTTCCGACCGATTCGGCCCTCTTAAAAACTTTCTGAGAATTCTTTCTTTCTGAGTACGGTATTTACTATGTTTCATTATCGTTGTGTTTACACTACGTATATTGTCGAGACATTTTTCCAGTAAAACGCCAATGTCTTATAGATTTATAATTATTATGAGAAATGGGGAGAACACGGGGCGAACTAAAAATTATGTCGACAAATTCCTTTTTCCTACGATTTTATCGGTCACAAAAAATAGTCGGTAAATAAATTAGAATCTTTTTCGTTATCTAGTCGAGAGCCGGTTAGATGGACAAGTCGAGCTTTATTATCGCATTCATATTGTCGTCTTAAGCTTACGTTATAGTATTACAGTCCGTTTCGAATGATTTTTCTTCTTTCGTTTTTGCTCGTCTTTACATTAAAGGTATATTATTACTATAAAACGGAACGTGAGGAAATTATCGTCTTGTCCCACCGGTTCACTCAAATCGATTGGTTTTTTATTTTGTTTTCTGGACGATAGTAATAATTAAATCCGTAAACGTTTCGATACATATTTTATAGTAAGGCGTGTACTACACACCGGTTTGCAAATCTATTTATTTGAATGGCAATAATAATAATAATAATACGATCGTCTAAAGATTGGACTTTGGCCAACGATTTCGGCGCGGCGCGGCGCGGCGTACAAACTATACAAACTCGCGAAAGCGCGATGATTTCATTATCGACCGGACTCACATCCTATACGAGTTGTCTTGTCGACGGTTATATAGGACCAATTATAGGGGAAAACGTCTTAATCCACCGCGGAAAATAAGTGCAAATCGCGTAGTTTCTACGGGCTCGCTCGAAAGTACATTGTTGGCAGTGAAGACTTCTTAACGATGTTCATTCTATTGCGTTTAATAAACCCAATTAAACCTCGGCAAATTTTTCCAAAAATCTCAACTACCCCCCCCCCCCTGACCCCGACTCTGATTTCCACTCGTCGACGATTTTATACTTTCGTAATCGATTTTACGATCCGGATTGTTTGCGTTCGTATTTGGCAATAGAGTTTCGGTGTATACGTATTTTACAATCGATAATTCGAGTTTTTACCCGCCGACGACGCCCAAGGTCCCCCGTCCCGCTCAACAGCCGCGTAATATCTGGACGAGTAAAAGTTTAATTAAAAAATAATAATAACAACAACAACAAGAACCGGAACAATGTGCGTAATGCTCGTCATTTCCTTTATTTTTTTTTAAAAATATTCTTAATTATTATTCTATGTGAATCGTTTTTTTTTTTTTTTTTAATCAAACGAATACCAGTGTCCCAAAAATGTTATTGAAAAGTAGGAGGAGGAGGAGGAGGAAAACCCGTATCGTATACATAATAATATTTCAATAAATACTTTTACCCGCAGCGAATTTCCGTCCCGCGTTAATATTGCGTTTTTTTCCTCTCTCTAGAAAAGTCGAAAATCATCGCGTCTTACGGAATTCATTTCTCTTTTCGTCACACGACGCGCGTGTGTAACATACAAAATATTTATTTATTTTTTAAATACGCCGCGCGTCTATAATAATTTATTTCGGTTTTTATGATCGCCATTCGTTCGTCGCCCGGTAATCCGACTGCGAAAATCGGTCGACGGCGTCGTTTCCAGGAACGTGCCGCCGATCCTGTACGCAGGACGGCGGGTCCATTCTGAATTCTAAGAAAAACTGTCCGTCTCGACTGTTCGGAAGTGAATTTCGAATCCTTCGCTTTGGCCGACTCGTCGCGGTACGCGCAGACCTATCCAATTGTCCGTTATTTCTTCGCCCTTATCGTCGCACCGTACACACATCATAGTATACTATCATCGTTTTTAATCGATGCTCTTTGCTTTGAACCGCTCGAAACGCATCGACCGCGCCATGTTTCTCGAGAAACGTAATAACTAGAGTTAGGATGTTGATGACCTAAAAAACACACAATAATGCCCTAAAAAAATGCAAAAAAGCCCTAAAAAAAGTGCGAAAATGCCCTAAAAACTTCAAAAAATGACCTTTAAAATTATCTAAAATACTAATTAAGTAAGTGAAAAAACTTATATATAAAACTCAAAGAGTAAATCTTATCGGAACGCCATAAATGTAATCACAACAAAAACCCCACAATAATAATATTAAAATTATTTTTTACTAATAGTCCAAATCCAAAGTTAGATTTTAAATAAATTAAATTTGTTACCAAACTTGGGTGTAACATTTGCCCTAAAATCTATAATTTGTGAAAAATGTCCCACATTGTATAAAAAGTACAAAAAATGCCCTGAAAGATGAAAAAATGACTTAAAAATGTTGAAAAATGACGTTAAAAAACAAAAAAAATGCATTTATAGCTAAAAATGCAAAAAATGCAAAAAAATGCAAAATAAAATTAGAATATTCTGCATCAAGGGAGCATGAAACAAATTTTTAGCTAGGATAGCATTATACAGAATAAAAGGAAAAAAAATGCAAAAGTCATCAACATCCTAACTCTAGTAATAACACACGCGGTGGAAAATATAAACACTTTGTTAACACGCGGTTATCGGCGCCGAACGACCGTTTTTCGTTTCTGTCTGACGTCGTCGTCGCCCACGCGTATTATAATGCTCGACACACTTTCCCTCGTCGCCCTTTCGCCGAGTTTCGATTTTCGAATCTCATACGGAAAATGTGATGTTAGACTGTTAATAAAAGTCGACGAAACGCAAAGACGCGTTTTGTCGCTCTCGAGAAACCCCCCGGTACCTATATACTGAAATCGACCGTGCGGCTGTTGCCTACAGTTTGTTGTTTTTCATAAATAAAAAAACCGTACGCCGACCGTGTAATGGGCCGTGCGCCAGATCGAAATGGGGCGTCGTCGGCGCGGTTTTTATGGCGGACCTACTTACTCGACTACCTGGTCCACGAGTGCGCGACGGACACGAACGAGACGGCGGCGCGGCGGCGCGGCGGCTGCAGACGATTTTTCAGTATAAATAATAAGTGACTTTCGTTTCTCCGCGCCGCAGAGGTTAGGTTAGACTTTTTTTCGACTAGGTTTTCACTTTTAGGTGTGTCGCACGTATATAAGTATAGTAGTTCAGACGTAATACAGCTGACTTTTCTCAATAATTGCTACAGATCAGTAAAAAGTAATGGCAAAGCTAATTTGATAATATTCCCTCTAACGTGATTTATTCGTACGCGTCAATGGCGGCAACTCTATACGCGATTTCCTCGTTCGGAATGTTGACGTTTGAATAATAATAATACGTTATTTAATTACGTCTTATTGTCTTATCTTCTTATCAAATCGACAACGAGAAATTTACATTTTAATCGTTTCTTTTTACGAAGCGTAATGAATTCGAAATCAGATTATTGTTTCGCGAGTTTGAATATTTATAATCACCGTAGGAATTACACGCAAAACCGCACACTCTAAAATAATAATTATAAATGTATCCGATGAACGAACGACGCGACATTAGGGGAAATTGTTAATCTACTAAAGTTTCGTTTTTAATGATATACCGGGTAAATATAAGGTTTACGATTTAATTATATTCATATCGCGAAAGTCTACCAAGATCGTTTACGGTACAAATACAACAACAGTTGATATAAAAATTTAAATAAAAAATTCGCCATGATTTACACGCGTACTCGAGTAGAAATTGCGTCGTCGTTGCAGGACGAATTTTTTCCTGAATATTTCGTATTCGATTTCAGTAAATTACATTTTCTCTCGACGTAGATCGTACAGTCCCTCTTAATTTATCGTTTTTTTTTTTTGTTTCAACCTCGTATTAAAACGAACAGAGTTCTGCTAAAAGTATTATAGAAATAATGTAATAATATAATAATCGTCATTGTTCCGGTGCTAATCCGTCATTTACTATAATAGTAATTTGTCTAGTCCACGTTACGTTAACGAGCAGACCCGCACGCTGTAATTAATTCGGTTCGACTAATTATTACTATACTATGCGTAAACAATAATTATTGTTAAATCCTTTGTTTCTTTTCTATTTCGAAGTTTTTAAGGATTTAATATTTCGGACGGCGGCCGGCCGAGAGGGGAGGCGAGTTTTTTTAACGAAACGAAAAAAAAAATTATCCTTTTTTTCCCAAACGGTAGCTAATTACAATAATGCCTTTAACCTTTACGGTTTCCATTCGAGCATTGTGCGTACAGTACCTATAACACATTATACTCTGTTCACTTTGTATCAATTAGTCGAACGTAATGTAAATAATTAATTAATTATATATATTATATAAGTAAACGCGCGCTTTTAGACGGAAAAACAAAATGAAAAAGAAACGGTTCGCAACGGTTCGATATATACTCGTATATATGGGAGAAGTATATGTATAAATACGCGCGATAAAGTGGCGACGGGTAAATAAAACGAAAATAACATAAACGTTTTAAGAATATGCAAACGAATCGAGGGGTAGAGAGAAGTACGCGCGTGCAATAAAAGAGCTCGAGGACGAGACAAAAAAAAAAAAAAAAAGGAAAGAGAGAGAGGAAAAAAAAAGGGAAACGGTTAAATACCCGGTGCGCAAAACGAACGCGATTCCCGTTCGATTTCGACATAAAAGAATAAACGTCGGCGTTACCTACGCGAAATAAATGTGATATTTTATTTAAAGACTCGGCCCGAACAAAACGACACGTCGTTATGCGATTTATTATTGTCGGCGATCGTTTGTCCGGGGAAGTGTACGTAAACCCACTCCCCCCCCCATACGATCCGCGCGCGTTCGAATGAAATAATATGCTGCGAGTATAGTCGCGGTATAAATCTGAGCGCCGCAACGTATATATATTATGTAAACTTTTCTTTGTAATTCGCGTCGCGCCGTCGCGACAATATCCATCCCCCGGGCTCGTGAGATTTTCCGATCGTCCTCGTAGATCAGTGGTTCCCAACTGGTGGTCCGTGGACTCATCTTAAGTGGTCCGCGAATAAAAAAATTGACTATACTACTATATTACGGTGACTATTACTAGTTATGTCTCATAATCTGTCGATAATATTATCACGTAGTTATATCACAAATATTTTTCCACGACATAAATTGTATTTCTTGTACCTAGAAATAATAAACTATATATAAAACTATAAAAAAATAAGTGATATAAAGAGGGGAAGGGGTTGAAATCAGGGAGTGGTCCGTGACGGTGAAAAATTTATAAAAGTGGTCCGTGCCTATTGTTGAGTTGGGAACCACTGTCGTAGATCGAAAACCGAGCTGAAACGGCGCGCGATCGTCATCGCGGGGGCGAGCTGCCGCCGACGGGTGTTCGGTAGTACCACTCGAGTAGTTTCAAATTAGGATCGATTTCGGGCTAAAACAACACGATTTAATAATTGCTTATTTTATATCTCAGTCGAGAGAAACGAACGATCGGTTTCGTGGCTACAACGATTCGTCTACCGTTTTCTGTATCGAGAGCGGCGTGTTTACTTACGTATTGCTAGGGCAAATGCTTTCGAGTTTTAAATCGTTCTGTTTTCAACGGAGTAAACTTGTCTTTTTGCTTTTTTCCACAAAACCTGCTTTTTCACCCGTTTGGTTCTTTTTTCTTCATTTTTACATATTTTTTAACTTATTTCCACGCGTATCATTGGACTATATTATTATTACCAGAAATTATAGATATAGAATGAGTTTTAATGTAAGTAACTTGACCAGATATATTATGGTCGTAAATTTCTTTTTTAATATTTAATTGAAATTTGTTTTTTTTTTTTGTTGAATTAAATTTAATAAATTCTTTTTTAAGGATTTATTTTGCCGAGCCCTTCGGTTATTACTCGAAACATCTATAGTTCGATAATATGAACGACGTCGTTGGGCGATAAATCTGCGTCGGAAAACCAAAAGCTGTGAACGCTTAGTAATATTATAAAATCGTCAATTTCGAATCGTTAAAATAATATTATATAGTGATCGACGCGTGTTTCCTATTTTCAGATCGCCTCCGCGCGTCCGGGGGCAAATTTAATTTATAATTTTATTCCGGCGCGTCGCGCGTCGTCGGCACGAACGACTGCGAAACGCGCGTTTTCGATTTCCAACTCGCGACCGACCGCCGCCGCTCGCGCCTTTGCCAAAACGTTTAATTAAAGTCTCGTTGTACTACGCGCAAAAGGTATTTCGAGCCTTTATATACATAAATTATTATCATTCGCCCGCTTCCGCGAATCGAACAATTATTTGTTTTCGGCGGCGGCATGTTACGCCGTAGCACAAGACTTTTCTTTTTTTTTTCCGTATAGAAGCGGGCGTGGAACGCGGGACGCCGAGTGAAAAACAAATTGTTGAAAAAAAAAAAAAACACATCGGCGGTCGGATCGATTTTTATTTTTTTCTCGTACGCTCGTTTCGAGTTTTCCGCGCAGAACGGACGATTCGTTCGTCTGTTTTTATTTTATTTTTTTCATGACGAATTCCAACAGAAAAATAAAACACCGGTAGGTGTTGGATTGGACGGACGGAGGACACGAGGAACGCGAAACGCTGAAATCGATTTTAATCGTTATCGCTATCACACGTCAGTCGTGTGGCGCAAAAACGAAAATTCGAGATCGATTGTAAAAAAAAAACCCATTTCGAGTGAAAGAGGGTCAGCCAGTAAAAGTTAGCACATTAATATTTGATTATTCAAAATATGTTTATGGAAAAAGATATTTCTCTTGGTTCAACCAAAGATCTATACTTATTACGAACTTTGCATGTGATTCGCGAGAGATTTTGAAATTATATTTAATTGACGAAAAAAAAAAAACGATAAAACTAAGAAAATTCAAAAACTCAAAACGTCTAAACGTAGCACACGAAAAAGTCAAAACCGTTTGCAATTTACACCATCTCTGGAGAACGGTCAACATGAGTATTCGGTGAAATGTTCAAGTCTCCTCGTCATTTGCCCGTTTTCGTCAGTTTTTCTTGTTTTTACGACTTTTTCTAACCGTTGAGAAATTCGAAACCAGTATTTAAATTCTCCGCTCGATCGCCGCGGGCGTAGTTTATTTCGATCCGTGCGACGTACACGGTTCGATTAAACTCCGAACAATTACTACGTCGCGGTCGTCGTTATAATATGTTCTATCGACGTGGAAACATTACGAACAACCGATACGACTGTGCACGGTTAGTTTTAATGCCCGCGCAGCAGTCGTGTCGTTTGGTCTCGAAATTATTATCACGCTTTATCGGCGACGTTTGAATAACAACGCAATATTAAAAACGCCGCCAACGACATCGTCCCGAGACGGCCGAATTTCCAAAGTGCTTCGTCCCGGATACCTGCAATAATCATATTAATACGTTTCATCGATCGGGCGGCAAAGTCGGATAGACTCGTATCCGAGATGGAAAAAACGCCTCGTCTTACGTAATACGTCGTCGACCCAATTATAACGAATTCCGCGACCACGGGGGAGGAAATCGGTGCCATTTTCACAGATCGAACGACGAGTAGTGCATAGTATATGCGACGTCGAAAGCAAAACCAAAACCTCGATCGATCGAACGATTGATTAACAGATAACTCGAACTTTTCGCGCATTCCGTTCCGAATATAGTACAACGATGAGCTTAAACTTAGTTTTCGTCGAAAGTGTCTCTTTCACATGGCGTTGACTCGTATCGCAAAAACACCGATTACATAGAACTGTATCTGTTGAAATCGGGCGGATAGTGTGTTGTTTTCGTGATTGTTCGAATGAATATTCCTTTGATTGTAAATCATATTATTATTATGCCACGAGCGTTTGAAATTAGTTTTCAATATTAAAACCAATCGTAAATTATCTTTTTTATAAACGCGCGATTTTACACGGTTTATTTAATTTTTCTTTGCGCCCAATTCGTCACTTTTATCATAGCGCAAAAGTATAACAATTATTATTATATTAAAAAAAAAAATGTATAGAACAGAAGTAAAAATTCTTTCGTCTGATGCGTCTGGAACACGCTGTCGTATATTATACGGGTAGATACCATACTATAAAGGCTGAATATTAACGAGCCGAACAAATATTTTTAAGTTAAGTTGCTCATAACAAGTTTTAACTAATTTACTTAACGAGTTACGGTTTTCGTTTACACTAACTTCTAACTTAACGAGTAGAATCTTTTTCCGTCAAATACGGTAACGAATTAATGAATTAAATATATCTTCATTAAAAATTAGATTTCATCATGTTAATCGTGTATATACGAGTATATAAAAATTAATACACAAATTTAAAACATAATTCTGTTTAATTAATAAAAATGCAGCATTTCTCGAACAAGGCGGTGTTGTGTTTGATCATTATGATTTAAAAAGTAAAATTAATAACTCGAAATACGTCTCTCGTCGTCGCTTTATACGGATATAGCCCTCACCTTAGGAGTACGTTAAAAAAAATAACATTATAATATCTTTGAAAAAACACAACCAACTATAATGTAGATTGTCGCGCTAATTAGTTACGCTTGAATTTCAACTCCGATTAAAACGCGGTGTCCAATATAGTACGTCTTGTATATTTTATTTTATTAATTTTACAAACTATACTTTTATACTTTCGGTATAGTGCGCTTTTTCACGAGAAAATCTTCTGATTTTTAACCGCGTCAAAAATAACCGTTCGTTTTTTCTTTCTAGCGAATTTAATTTTTTTTTCTCTTCTAAATACGACATCTAAATCGACATGATATTATACATATTATTTGACTTGTCGAAACAATATTATAGTCGACTCGCTAATGAAATTTCACTGTTGTTTGCAGGCAACGCGCTGGTGATAGCGGCGATTTTGTTGGAGAGGAATTTACAAAACGTGGCCAACTATCTGATCGTCTCGCTTGCGGTCGCCGATTTAATGGTGGCGTGTCTGGTCATGCCGCTCGGAGCGGTCTACGAGGTATGTGTCGCACGTTTTACAACACTACGTTATTCGATTGTATATTATTATTACTATTACTACTATTACTATTACTATTATTGTCGTCGTCGATGAGATTCTCGTCGACGACCGGATCGCGCGTTTCCGGGCGCCGCCCCCGCGTCTGCTGACCGCACGCAGGACGTGTTTTAAACCGCGATGGACATTTCTCTTTGTTTTTCCGAAAAATCTCAACGCGTCTAGAGATTTTATTATATATCGTATATATCGTACGGTTGTTTGAACACGCGCTTGTCGACGACACGGCGGACGGATTAGAAATTATGATTTGTGACTTACGCTCGAAAAGAGCGTTTCCCTTGTTATTACGACCGTTTATTAATTCGGCTAAGTTTTCGACGAAATACAAATTTTATTGATTAAATTATTTTTATTTTAAAATGTAGGGAAAATATGAAAAATTATAATAATTATTATCATCAATAAAATTGAATTCATCCCGGATATTTGATAATTTCTTCGTAAAGTACACAAAAAAGTGATATATTTTTCACGTTATAGAAGGTGGGGGGGGGGGGGCGCGCGCGAGAGTTTCGAAAATATACAAAGGGGGGCGTAGAATAAAAAAGTTTGGGAACCACTGGTATAGAATAAACAACTAATCCGCAGCGTGTTAGGTGTAGCGCTTTTCTCGACGGCATTGTTATACTTGCCGAAAAAGACGTATTGTCAACTACAATATATAAGCATGATTTATTGTTTTAATTTTATTCACTTAATATTTTTATCGATATTCACGGAGAAAAAAAAACCAATCTGTTTTCATAACTCGGTTTCCTAACATTCGGTGCTATGTGACGCGAGTGCGTTATGGTTTTTTTTTTTTTTTGAAACCGCCAAGTCCCCAGCGATAGTGTTCCGTCACCCGAAAATATTAATTTCAACGCGCGAGCGAGCGAGCGATTTCTGTTGTTTTTTTCCCATCGTTTCTCGCGATCTCAGAACACCCGCAGCTGTCGAATAAATACGATTTTCGCAGAGTCCTCTCTACGCCTTCGTCACGTACGCTTCACACGGGTCGGTCTGCTCCTTCGACGAGACGAATAAAATTCGTTTAATTTTATTGCTAATATTATTATTATTATTGGTTTATATTTTTCGTTTCGATCTCAGAAAACAGCGCTGTGAAAATCTAATCGTCAGTGTCGTCCCGGCGGAAATATGCGTGGAACTATTCTCACCTGCGGGGTTCATCGATCGCGCGGTTTTATTTTTCTTTCGATTCAACGGATTCCGTTCACGGGCCGCATAAAATCGCGTAAACCGACGACGACGGTCGAGAGCCGAACAGTAAGTTTCGCGTGACATTCTGTCGGCCCCCCCCCCTCCCCGGCATCATGGCGACGCGAAATTCCCCGTTATCGACGGCGGGTTTCGATAAACCAAAGTCTCCGCGCGAACAATTTCCGGTTGTTTTTCGCGGACTCTGTTCGATCGTAGACGAATAACGTAATATTATAGGCCCGCGGCGACGACGTGTCGGACAAAACAGTGTCACATTCGTTACATCCTATAACTAAATCTGTCCACGCGGACTAGTTCGACACCTACCGTGTGAAACCAAAGCCATCTCTAACTAATATTAGACGTATAAATCGAATTGTGAACTCGTTAGAAATCCTCTCGCACGTGTTCAAGGACCACAGAAACACTTGCCCGGATAAAAACTAATATTGTAAATAAGGTTCCCCGACCACGTCACAGCAGCTTTCGTCTTTTATTAATAAAATACGAATTTCTTTTGAAAAACGTCGATACACACAACATCGATCCGCGACTCTTGTCACATCCGCCGAGATGATTATCCCTCGAGCCGCGCGCGCGGCCGTATTACGTATTCGAGTCGAGTACGCCCGCAAACTATATCTCAAGTTCGGAAAGTTTCGCCGCCGGGGCCCAGGACAATGGCCTCGTACACACTCGTATAGTAGTACTCTGGTAACGGTGGCATAAGAGACCGCGTAGATACACGTATACATATCATTATCGAGGTATTTTTTAACATAAATAACACCGAGAACGGCTGATGGCCATTCAACTTTTTCTCTTCCAATTTTATTCAGACGTTTATTCGAAAACTTTCGCCTTGAAGTTTAACGCGGCTTTTATACGTCGTATATTTTCGAGGCTGTTGGTGTTTATATTATATACGTAAATATAATTTAGTTTGGGGAATATATGTTTTTCTTCGGAAACGTAACGAGTTTGAAATTTGAATATTTACAAAACCCATTAAAACACGCGCGTACACCGCCACGACGCGACGCACCGGTACTTTTCTTCCTTTTTTCTTTTCCATTTGCTCTAGGATTATTCGTGTATAATATTAAACGCGCGAGTGCCGGATTCTGCGCGAACGTCAAACAGACGTCGTCGTCAGCTATCGCGCGGTATTATTGGTGTTTGAAAACGTGGTCGTCGTAAAGCCATAAAACCAATACGCTAATAACTGATAAAAACAATAACAATTTTAGAGTTGATTTTTCGAATTAGAATACATTGTGTTCAGCCGACGATTTGCCGCCGATGTTGCTACGTTTGATCTCGGACGTTTAATTCGCGTTAAATCGAGCGTCCGTCGCGTTCAATCGTGATCTTCGCGTCGTACATTCTTTGGTTTTTCGATATTTCATTAGCGAAAACGTTTTCTGCAGATTGCCTTTCAGATGCAGTTCACACATTGTTTAACAAAATATATTATTATTCCGGCAAATTCGGTTTCGGGCGAGACGCGCGTATAAAACGTACGTACGTACGTAAAATGACGCGGCGAGCTGGTTTTCGCGAAATCGATAATTTGAAATTCAACGAATCATTTTCATATAAATTATTATTAACCGTCGTGCCCGGGAAATCGCTCGCCACACAAACTGCCGAATGCCGATCCGAGGCGATCCGAGTTTTCGAGATTCTCGCCGACATCCAGATTCCTCGCGACGACGACGACGACGACGACGACGGTGCCCGTTCACGATTCGTTTCCCTCGTTACGCGCGCCGCCGCCGTCTGCCGATTTTCATTATCCGACTATTATATTGACGCCGCTGCCGAAACTCCTCGCGCGCACGCAACGAGTTCGACGACAGTCGTCTCGTATTATTTACTACTACATAGTTTCGAAACTTACGCCTCGCCGCTTCCGGCAGTCGTCGTACATACTATTATTGTATTATAATGGCGGTTATGAAATTCGACGGTATTCGGTGAAAATGTTTACGCCGCGCCGCCGTTTGACGATTGAAATCTAACGGACTAGAAAAATCGCGCGATTATAAACCGCGCCGTCTCGAAGCGGACCGACTAACAAAGAGTACGTAATATTGTACTATGATTTTCGTGTTCGCCGCCGCCGCGCCGGTGTGACGTCTGTCACGAACGATCGTTATCGGTATAGTTATACCCGTATAGTTTGCGCACGTGTGACATTCTGCTCTGTACGCCCCTACGTTATACGGCGAAACGAATTCGTGCGTTTTCTCGACGGGAACTGCGCGCCCGGGCGTCCTCTGGCGTTCAACGGACACGGCGGTAAATTTCGAATGACGACGGAAAGTCGGTTATGACCGGTGCAATTTACCAGCGTGTATAATACGCGCGGAGCACACCGTTTCAAACGGTCGGAATTTCCACGCGGCTCGTCGTCGTCGTCGATAAACTTTCGAGTATTATTTCGTGTATATCGAATAGAATCGATCGGAAATTATCGAGTTTGTAAATATTACCGTTCTCTGGTGTCTTTTAAGAATACGTATACGAACGATCGGAAAGTGAGGATTTTCATTAGCGCGATATCGAGGGATACAATCGCAATATATTGCCGTATACGATCGAAACCTCGAAATAAAAAGATTCCTATTGTTATTGATTACACGTGTATTTCGTCTCATTGAATAAAGTTAGATTAAAATATAACGTACATTTGTTTATTTCGACTTTTATTCTGAATCGTGCGTGCGTGCGTGTACGACTCGTTTAAATGTTTTAAAGATGTTCGAGTGTTTTCGATTAATGTAACTTTGAGAATAAAAAACAAAAAGTCCTTCGTTCGAACGCGGACGTGTAATTAATATAGTTTAAAAATTAAAAACAATTTGATTACAAAATTAATTATATTTATCTTTTGAGATTTTTTCTTGCGATTTCGTTGCCGCTCGCGGCAAGTAATGGTCACTAATTAGTGTATATAAACTATAGTGATTTAAACTTTTCGAGGCAAGATAGGAAATCGAAAATATTACCCGGCGGTTCGTTCGTGAGCCACCGCCGCCGCCGCAGCCGCCGCCATAATACACGCACACAACATAAACTTTAAACGGCCACTGTGTATAGACTAGTTCAAATATTATTTAGTTACAGTAAATATTTCATAAAATTAAAGTCGACCCAAACTGCAGATAAAATGTGAAAGTTCATTAAAGTTTCACTTTATTTAACGATGAATGTCATTAAGGCCGTAAATTATAATGCAATTTTAAAGTGAAACCTTTTAAATTGGATAGAATATAAAGAATTAAAGAGACGCGTTGATTTTCCAAACGAACCACATGCATTATAACATTACCATAATATTACGGCGACGGCGGCGACGTGGTAATACCGCGGGCGTGTCGGCGTTAAACCCGGAATTATAATAATAACAATAATAATAATAACGACGGTATTCCGGGCGTTAATGTGCCAAACTGCGGAAAACAAAACTCGAAAAATCGTCTCCGAAAAAAATCCTCCCGGCAAGTTCTACTACCGGCCTCTCCGCCATCGCGCGAAACTTCTCTCCGCACTATAATATCGCGAAACTCCGTCATCCGAGTCTCGCAACGTCCATCTCGTCGTCGTATAAATTTAACGCTCGCACGCGCCTATTACGTCTCTCTTTCTCTCTCTGCTCTCTTGGTCCTGATAAAATTTGGTCCTTAGACGTGAGCGACAGAGAGAGAGAGAGATTGAGTGAGACGGCTGAACTTCGCTCACGATAAAACCGCATTAATCAAGCTGATGGCAACAACAAAGCGACTAACTTTTGTAAACGCTCGTACACCACACACCAGTTTCACGGCGGCGGCAGGAGTAGGATCGACGGTGGGAGAAGAAGGGAAAAGTACGTGGCGGCGGCGGCGGTAGCCTTTGGCGCGTCTGTGTCTCCGCGCAGAGTTTTCAAAATCGTTCCTCTCCTCGACACACGCAAGCCACGAGCCCACCCGCACCGACCTTTGGTTCGCACAATAGTTTATAATTAACAAGAACCCGCGAAACGGTTGACCCGCGCCCGCACACTTGCCGCACACACGCTCTCTCTCTCTCCGAGCTCTCGCATACGTGTGATGACGAAGACCCAACACGAAACGCCGCCGTCCGCCGTATTACAATCTCTATACACGTCCGACGGACGCGGTATGATACTCGAGGCGTTGCTGAAAACACAATCCAATGCCGAGGTCGCCTCCGCCCCGGACGGTTTAGATTTTCCAACTCGTACGGTTATGAATAGCCATCATCATCATCATCATCATCACCACTCCGATGGCAAATTTCTAACAAAATCGTTTTCGTACGCGCGTCCTTGCGCGCAGTTTGAATTCTTAATATTTTCAAGGCGTTTGGGGGTTTTTTTTTTTATATTATCGTTCTCAATTATTTTCGCATTCGTTTTTCCCATCGTAAGAAAAATATTTATATTAAAGTATTATAATATTATATTATCGTATCGGCCGCGGTACACCGACAGGCTTTTGCCCCTCTCTCGGACTAATGCGGCTGTCGGGATGCGAACGCGAGTTCCGTCGAAACAATAACACCGGCGGCTCGGCGTTAAACTGCTCGAGACGCAATTGTAATTTCGGACTAGTTTTCACATTATTAAATCTAATGGGATACGTTCAATTTGAACAGACACTATAATATACTATTGCCGCGGTTTGATTAAAATAATCACGCGAATGCGTTACTCCGGCGGCCGCGGTCGTATTCCAATATTTAATGTTATATTATTATACCGCGTGTCCGACAGGGCTTTTTAACTGGCCGCGCGTTATTCTTCTTCTTCTATGGCTTTTACGGGCCATTTAGGTCCGTTGCCGCAACAACTACTCGCCTCCATCTATCTCTATCTTGTGCTAGTTCTTTTCCGTCATTCACTCCCAGTCTCGATGCGTCTTTTGTAATCCTGTCTTTCCACCGCTGTCTGGGTCGTCCTCTCGGCCTTCTTGTGTCCACACATGACCAGCCCATCCCAGTCTACTACTCTTAAGGACTCCAATTATATTTGTTTCGCCATATAGTTCTTCTACTTCTCGGTTTGTTCTTAATTCGAAGTCCCCCCCGGGGCGTTTCTTTTCGGCCCAAATATCCTTCTAAGAACCTTCCGTTCAAACGTAGCTAGTCTATTTTCGTCCGCCATTGTCGTTGCCCATGCACCGCAGGCGTATAGTGCTACCGGTCTTATCAGAACTTTGTACAACGTTATTTTCGTTTTCCATGATGGGAGTTTTGACTTGAGTAGTGGTACTAGTCCAAAGTAGCATTTATTTGCCGCTACTAGTCTTAGTCTTATTTCTTCGTGACTGTCCGCATTCTCATTAATATTTACCCCTAAATATTTAAAGTTTGCTACCCTTTCAAAGTTATAATTATTCACTTTCATATGCCTTATTTCATGATGGTGTCTCGTGACTATCGTGTACTTTGTTTTTTCTTCATTCACCATTAATCCAATTTTTTCACCCTCTCCTATCAGTTTACTAGTCGACGTTCTTTTAAGGTCTTCCTCGCTTTCCGCCATTATTATTACATCGTCTGCGTATCCTGCCACTACCAGTTGCTGATCATTTCCTATTTTGATTCGCCGCGCGTTATAATATGTAATTTTTAAATTCGCCAAACGAACCGCGGTATATAGTATGATTAATCGTCCTTTCCCTTTTTTTCCCCACTCGTTTTTTGATCTATCGAATATCGCAAGACGATTAAGTGATATTGTCAAATCTATTCGAACGCGTCACCGCACGCGTATAATATTATTATATTATGTTAAGAGTCGTATTTTGTTGTTGTTTGTTTTTTCCGGTTAAAAAACAGACGAGTACCTATAAACGAACGCGGACTTTGTGAAATGAATTTATAGAAATGTATAGAATGTTTTCGCAGGACATGGAATTAATATTTATAATAATATACGCGCGATATAACGAAACCAAAGTATATATCCAATCAAAATTCCCAGTCGTTTCGGTTGTATATTCTTCATTAATTATTGGACGCGCGCGATCGCGGATGTTCGCCGCCGCCGCCGCCGCCGCCGCCGCGTGTGTCGCCGCTGACCGGAAGGGTATATTACAGCGTAGTCGGTATCTCGTTATCCCAAATGAAAAACGGTACATCCGTTGCAACGGACACACGCAGTTCCGGCGCCGGCTTAGAGCTGTTTTAAAATCCATCTCCGTAATGAAACATCGAATGCGTTATACTACATAACTCAGCTCTCTCTCTCTCTGCCCGTGCCCGCCGGCTGTTTAGCTCCGTCTCGTCGCCGTCCCGCCATTTATTCACTGCCGATCGGCTGCACCACCTGAAACGACGCTATATCCGCGTCCACCACTCGGCTGTCCGCCCGCGACTAATAGGCCCGGGACGTAACTTTTTAAGAGAGGAGGAGACTCGTCGCGACCGGAGAAAAAAATAACAAGCGGCGATAAAAAAAAAAAAAAATAACAACGCGACGACGACGACGACGAAATCGAATCGCTTGCGATCCATTTTTATTTATTCCTTTTCCTTTTTTCTCCGCGGTTTTCGTTCGGCAAGCGAAATTCGTGATCCGTTGAAAAATCCGACCGCGTCGTCAATTCACGAGCATGGTAATATTCTCGAATACTCCTCGCGTCCTGTATACACATCGTAGCCGTACGATTTATTATTATCGTCGTGTTTCGCAGTAGTGTCCGAGATGAATACGATTAAACCCCCCGCTTCTTATGAATATTCATCGAATTAAAAATATAACCGTCGTCGTCGCCGCGCATCAGCCTATCGTAAAACGCTATAAATGCATTAAAACAAACGTTAATTTCAAACGAATTCGAATAATATATAATATCATTGGCCAATGATTTCAACGTGCCGAATAACCGACGAAATATTAACGAAATAAGTCTTTGCGCATTTTTTCTTCGTAGTGAAAGCGTCGATGAAAAAACAATATTCAATCGACTGCCTTTAATCGCTCCGGCAAACGTTCTCTCTCTCGGTTTCAAGACGCGTACTATAAAAAAAAAAAAAAAAAACGTCTTCTCTGCTGTCGTCACTTTGATATTGAAAATCGATTATTGGCCGTCGCTTTGTTCGCCGTCGCGATCAAAGGGTTTTCGGACTGCGCGATTGTCAACGCGTCATTCAAATTACATTTTACGATTATCATTTTAATTATTTATTATACGTAAATTAGATTCTCGAATGTAATCGAATATTTCACGTCTGCGGTACGCGACTACGCGTTTTGGTTCTCTTGGTCTCGTCTAAATAACTTTAATATTCCTTACATAAGTTCATATTATGATATTTAAACGCTCCGGGTACACTAATAACAATTACGTAAATCGAAAAATATCTGCACGATGCACGATGCGTTATTATTGGCAGTTCTCGCGTGATTTATTCTTTTTTACTGCGAAACTGGAATTTTAATAAAACGTCCAATGAGAAATCGTTTCGAACACGCATATATCATAAACAGTTACGTTGCAATAGCCACTAGTGTACGAGGCGTATTAAAACAATAAGTTCTCAAAAAAAAAACAAATTACAAAACGACAATACTCGTTACAACTATAGTTTTATTGTTTGTCTTTAAAAAATGAATCCTACGCGTACTTGGTTTCAAAACACGGCCGATAGTAAATTTGCGGCGCGTTTTTAAATTTATTGTTCAAAATAAACACGCGTACGGACGTGTACGTAAAAAATTTGTATCTACTTATTATAATCGTCGATGAACACACAAATGTAAACCGCGTGCGACTAAGAGTTTCAAACGGCTCGCTTATTTCCTATCCTTCGTCAGAGAGCGGCGAGATCGCGTGTCACCAGCGAGATTATAATAACAGTCTCTCGTTTTCTTTTTCTTTTTCTGTATAACGTAGGACGCTTTTCGATCTCTTATGCCAACTCGAAGAATAAAAACCGAGAGACTCGACGACGAGTTGAAAATAAAATGTTGGTGAAAAAAATATTAAATAACTAAATAATATAAAGCTATTGTGTTTAAATGATAATAATAAAATGCGCTCACCCAGATCGTTAAAAACGTAACGAACGCGGCAGTCGATTATCTCGACACATAATATTATCATCGCAGTAGTTTAGGGGGGGAAAAAAAAGAAAAAACAACCACCGTATAAATACCTACTATCTCGTACGTTTTTTTTAAACCCGCACAACGATTAATAAATTACGTATTTTAATAGGTCTGCGCGATATTACACTTGTATTTGACTTCCAACATGGCATAATGTTTTAAATAAACTTATTAAAACACTAACGTCAGTTAAAATTTAACGGAAAACTAAGTGGAAAACTTGATGCCTAAAGTTAATGGGTTTCGTCGTTCTGCAGACGCGCGCGCGTAACGAATAAAAATCAGAAAAGTTTGCGAATTAATTTCTCTCGACGATTAATCGCTCGTCCGACGACGCACGCGGCGGCATTCGTGTCTACGCGATCTAATGGTAATACAAATGTGTAAATATTAAGCGGTGTCGCGTGGAATAATATGATTTACAAGTTTCATATTTATTCTGTGAATTGAAATTATAGTCGGAAAAGTTTAAATAATACGATTGATAAAAAAAAAAAAAAAACGAATATAGTAAACACGAATTGGATAGAAATAAAATTGTGTTTGAAATATTGAATTATCGATCCGAGAAAGTTATATTTGAACGCAAAATCGCAATGATAACGAAAACTATATAATATAATATTCGAGTCGTTCTTTTTGAAAAACAACTAAACGATCGTTAGCATTTATATAGGTCTTATGACCTCGGGGACAATCTATCGCCAAACAGATATTTTACAAACGATTCGTTTGCGATATTCAAATGCATTGAAAATATCAATTCGCGCGTAAATCGATGGCGTGTCGCTCGCGAGTTTGAATACTATACGAATCAGCGATCGTGCTGATCTAGCAATTATTATAACCGACGACGACGACGTCAGACGCATAATAATATATCCGCGCAATAAAGTCTAGACGACTGCGTTTTAGGATTGTCGTATTGTCGCCCGCACAATTCGGAAATAAAAACCTTATTAGACGTTTACATTCTGAAATACGTTGTTGTTAAGTTTTTCCACGTGACATATTGGTCATTGATTTTCGATAGATTTCTTCGTTTGGCCGTAACGCGTCGTGAGATTAATATTAATTTATTCTACGTGTATTCACCGTCATTATTGTTGGACACGACGACGAAGCGATTGCGATCGATCGAATTGTTGTTTTTTCAAAAAAGAAAGATTCCAGCAACGTTGAAATTCAAACGCGAAAATTCGAAATCAGATTATTTTTCAAACGAAACGGCAAAAACCACATATTATAATTACAGTTCTCTCTCCCGGAGGAACTCTGTTTTATTTACCTTTCGCCGACACGAAACGTAAACGAATAATTATTATTCGCGCGCATACTAATTCGCCGCCGTCGTTCATCGATCGTCCTTCGGCGATAACTTAAAAACTGCGCGTAAAATAATAACGACTCGGAATGATGATGAAATCAAAAATGTCGAATCGACACGACGACGACGACGTGGTGGTGATAATATAATATCCGTTCCGTTTTGACAAATACGCGGGGCGGGTCGTTTTATTCGGGTCGTCGCTAGATAAATATTTTTCATGACGGGAGCAGAACAAAAGTAGGTGTTTACCAACACATTGCGGACAATATGTATGATTAATCGATTCGCGTCGACGCGCGACGTCGTGTTCGAAAAGATAGTATTGATTTCGCGAAATCCTCAAACTATGCGAACGACGAATTATTAAAAACATATACGTAATAATAAAAACGTGTGTGCCAGACGATCGGGAATCCAAACGTTTTAAATCGCTTATAGTTATTATTCCGTCACGCGTTTTATCATTGTAATCGTAAGGTGTGGTGGTGATCGATTCTAAATGCCAATAATTCCGTGTAAAACTCGATGTCGCGACGACGACGTTTCCATATTTTCGGAACGTTTTTCTTTCGATAATCGCCGTTTACAAAACGCCGTTATCGCGTCGTAAACAGTACATGTTGTTATTTTATTCAAAACGTTCGACGCGCGCGCGCGCACACAAATATTTTTATTCCGCGCGTTATTAAACGTACTCGATTAATTTCGGTATTGCGCGCGTTATAAATGTTTTACTATTACAGGGGTCGCGGCCGCCGCGCCGCCGGAATAAATTAGTCGCAATCGTAAAGTGGCGATAACGAAATTAACATAATGATCATTAATAAACATTGGGGTGTTGTTTACTATAAATAACCGTCGTCGTAGGTCCGAATCGCGTCGTACACATTATATTCGCGTAGTTTTCAATAATAATGAGCGGGAAAAAAAAAAAAAAACAACGAAAATGTGTTTACATAAATAATTATTGACCGATCGTCGTTTCTAAAAAAAATGTAATCTCGAAATCAACGGAGAATTTCGCCATCCCCTTACTCTGTGCGCGGAAAAACGAACGCGTTGGCGCACGACACTTTTCGCTTCGCAGAAAAACGATATTTTTAGTATATAAATAACGATAATACGTAATCCCGTGATTTTATGGTATTCGCGTCCGGGTCACGGCGGCGCGCCGCGAAGGCGTGGGACGGAGAGGCGAACGACGACGACACACCGGTCTGGCGATTTTAACACCGCCGGCGGAGCTTTTGACGGAATTATATTCGTATCCGGCGAGCCCGGACGTTCGTTTCTGTTATTATTATCATCGTCGCGTCCGAATTAAAATATAATATATATCATAACGTTTCGCTTTCAATTGGTTTTTTCGCCTCTCCTGTCGTCGATTAACAGCGGCGGCGTACCTTTGACACGCCGGGCCTAAAAATAAACGTACGTAGTCACGCCGCGCCGTTGAGCACGACCCAGGATCGCTAGATTTCCAGGACCTGCTGGTCCGGTGTACACTTCGCGTGGGGTATCGTCCTCGATTTTTCGTCGCGCCATCGCCGCCATTGTGCTAGGTATTATTATTATTATCTACGCCCCTCTAACGCGGTCGAGTGTCATTCGAGTTCAATGGGCCGCGGTCCGTCGTCGTATCAATTAACCGCGGTTAAACGATTCCTCGAGTGTACCGATCGGAATATCGAATATCTAACCTTCGAGCGCGGTCGCATTGTCACTGGCCGTGTGCTACGAAGATTTCTGCAAATCCGTTGGAACGATTATTTTGTCTCTCTCTCTCTCGACGCTCGTCGTCATTCGGCCACTTTATAACGTATCGCGTTTCTTTTTTATATTCGAAAGATACGAAACACGTGTTTCCGAGGAAAAAAATGTTATTGTTTACTTATTACATCGTCCTTTGTGCAAGAGAACAATCGGAAATCGACCGACTATTATGGTGTATTCATCCGATGTATAGACGGGTAATATTAGTGGTTTTCCATATTTTCAATACGGTTTTCAAAATATTTATTTATAAAACCATGACCATGTCGTGACGACGATCACTGTCGATCCTCCTCGAATTGGGATACAGCTGGATATGACGGTCATACCGTTAAATGAAAGATTTTCTGGAAGGGGGTGATTTTCGTAGTTAAAACTCTAATGACGAACAGAAAAAATTGTGAAATCGAAACTTTTCTATGGCTATAAAACAAAATGCACAATAGAGCCTATCTAACAACAAAAAAACTATCCCAAAATTCGGTGTTTAATATACGTATATATTGAAAACTACAGTTCGAAGACGATTTTTTATGCAATAATCTTGCAAACGATTTCTAAACTCGGACGGCAGTTGAGTATGTCTCGCGTATCACACGCGTTGGACGTAAATTTCATATATTCGCGTTTTTTTTTGTTTTTTTTTTTGA
Source organism: Drepanosiphum platanoidis (assembly GCA_948098885.1). Lineage (NCBI taxonomy): Eukaryota > Metazoa > Arthropoda > Insecta > Hemiptera > Aphididae > Drepanosiphum > Drepanosiphum platanoidis. Next base: position 1,218,204 of record OX402536.1, read on the forward strand.
AAACTATTGTATATAAGGTTTTGGGAAGCGCTAGATGAGTTATAAACATTTGACTTCAATATGACACGGCGTTAATTTTTCTCGTACGCATTTATTTCGCTTTCGAGGTAACTTTTCGCGAACGACGTTCAAAGCATCTGCGCTCCGGTCTTTTAGATGCGACGAGACGATATATCATCTTAGTTTTTTCTCGGAAAGAAGAGAAAAGAAAAGAGAGAAGAAAAAAAAACAATGAGCGGCAGCGTAATTGTCTGTTGTCACTGTTCGCCGCCGCGCCGTCTAAAAAGTTAATAACCCTGACGACGTTTTCCTGACCGAAGTGCCGGGCAATAAAAGAGCCGTAGTAGTAGAAAGTCGGAAGCGCCCACTCCGGCTTTTACCTCTCGCGCTGAGTGTATTCTCTTTCTATTCGCTTCCGCGCCAGTGTCGAAAAACAATAAGAACATATTATTATTATGATTTTAGCGGTCCCGACTCTCCGGGCTAGTTTTCGGACGGAAAACCTGCGGTTGAAAATATAAAATTGGTTTTTCAAAAGTACTTGACGTTCGTTTTTATTTATTTCTTTCTTTTTTCTACCGCCTTTTATAAATATATTTATATAATATTATATACGTAGAAAACAAAGTAAACCGAGAAAGTGTATGTTAGATATTATTCGACTGGCGATCGATAATATTAAAATAATAAAAAAAAAAAAAAAACGGGTTTTTTAAGAAATCAACCGTTTCGTCGTCGTTACGAACGTACGACGGTTACGCCTTGAACCGCGCCAACGGCGGCGGCGTGATTAAGAGTTTGCTTTTGAATGAGACACGTGGAATTTTATCAAAAAAAAATCCGAGTATTTCTCTTAGCCGCAAAAACTTACAACAAAGAAAACAGTCTGTTCGGAAAGATCGCGTTCATAAATTACATACATATTCAATATTATCATATTCATTGGGTAAATAATAATAATACCTTTTCGCAAGTAAAAATAGCCTTTCGGGGGGGGGGGGGCTCTATGCCCTTCTTTAATCAGGATTCCAAACCACGACACGTGCTCGTCGAACACACAAACGTCTCCTCGCGCCGCGCCGGTCGTGCTGCCGCACGCTCTACCTAGTTCTAATCGAGTTAATCGACGAGACCGACGACGGCGGCGTGTTTTGGCTTTGATCGCGCGGTTAATCGTCGAACTTGCGCGGGGACGACTTAAACTCGTTATACGGTGTAAACTCTCGATCGACGGTAATTCCATTCGACACGCTAGCAGCCACCTGGCACTGTTGTCACACTCTGTAGGTTAGGTAATACGAGTATTATACGCGTATTACAATAAATTACGTCTCCGCACACGGATGAGAGCGGCGGCGGCGGCGTCCCTAGACGAACGCCGCGAGAGACCCCGGAGGCGTATTTTCCATTAGAGACGAGTGTAGGCGGCTGCATAGGGCGGCAAAGTTTTCGGGGGCGTCGAATCGTGCGTTAGTGCTTGGTTCGGCAGAAAAAAAAAAGGAAAAAAGCGAGAAGAAAATCGTTGCCAAAACTATTGCGAAACGACGAAAAAAAGAAAGGTTATTATTTCTCGAGACATTTCGGATTAGTCGTGTTGTCGGACTGGCGTGGGCTCGTCGTAATCATATCAGTCTTGCACAGTTCCGCGGGTCGCCACCCGTCGTCTAGAAAATCGAGTGAATTTCCACGCTAAAAAAGAACCGGAATTTTAACTCGACGTTTAGGTTTCTCGGGAAATTCAAACGGTTCTCTTTTAATATTATATGAAAATATTTTAAGGGGCGAAAAATATATAATCACTTTTCGTGACCTCGTTCGGATCGAATGAACGAAGAGACGGGCCGGCCCCCCATCAGGAATTTCTGAAAACGCAACACTTCACTGTACGAGAGGCGTTGGTTTCCCCCACGGACTCGTCATATCACTTTGCGTCGAAGAAAACAATAACCGACTCCGTTTTTATCTACATCGTGACGCGCAACAGACAAGAATTACAGAGAGCTTTCGATTTTTGTAGAAAATCCACACACACATTATAAATACATAGTACGTTTCCGAACATTAAACTTTCGATCGGAGTGACACCGTGTCGGTTTTGCGATGTTTTACGATCCGAAAAAAATATGAAAAAACCTTTTTTAATTCGATACAGAACGCGATACAATGTATTTAATAATTTCACGAACTTCCAAAGAATTCGAAATCGAGATTCGAGCCCGCGAATTACATATAATATAATTTTATCGGATTCGATTGGGAGAAAATCAAAAAAAACGCGGTGACGAAACGAACGTTATTATTTTTGAAATAATTCGCGAAACACGGCGTGTGTTTTTTCCGCGTCTCTAAGACACGGCGGGAGGCGATTTTCGAACGGCCAACGGCAGATACAGGAATTTAATATAAAGCCGATGGAAATTCGCGGACGATATAATATCATATAGTATTTCGACTGGCTATCGCACACGGTTGACCGTCACGCGGCGCTATGCAAATTCGGTATTGTCGACCGTCGTCTCCCGTTTTACAAACACAACAATCGTTTATCGAAAAAGTCGCTCGAGAGGAGCACGAATTAATATTTATCGTATAATAATAACGATACGTCCCGATCTAATTTTTCAGACAATAATATCACGTCAAACCGCCGCGCCGCGCCGCCGAAACGACAAAAAGCCAATTGGATTTTCGTACGAAAAATATTTTTCGACTGACGTTTCGCGTTATAATAATATTTATGTGTAATGTGACATGCACGCGAACACACAATGTTCACTCGCAAATTTAAATATTACATTTTTCGTCCCGTTCTATTGATAAACGTTAACGTTTCGATATTAATGTTTGTGCTGACAACACAAAGCGTATAAAACGTTTCGTTTCTATGAGACGTCTGCAATAACGACGACGACGCGACCGCACGCATTAAACCGGTGCCCGTGGAAAAAACGCAATATAATAATTATTGTTCGGGGCGGTGTTTTATCGCGGGCTCGTTCGCCGTTTTCTCTCGTCGGAAAACAGAAATTCCCGTTTTGTCACGTCACCGCTCGTTACGCGATATCAAACGCCTTCGGGTACGACCTCTCGGCCGGTCCTTCCGAGTCCGATCGAAATCAATAAAACAACACGCGACGAGACGTCGTCGCGGATATTTCGTCGCCAACGAGTGTATAAAATAATTTACGTGGAAATCGCGTTCTCGAGTAGACTGTTCTTCTTCTTTTTTTTCATATATATATATTTTATTTCAGTTTGCGAGTTTAGACGACATAGTGTTTACTACGTGAGTTATAGAATATAATTCGTCATGGCGAAAAATACAGTATATCATATCTACGTCACGTCGTCGCCGCCTCGGCGTTGAATACTTAAGTTTTAAAAATTAGAATACGCGACGGCGGCGTTCAAAAAACGACTTGTCATTTCGTCTCGCTCTCCTGCCGGGCGAGCCTTTTTCACGATTTTCACTCCACTATTCGACGAAAACCGGAGATTATATATTTTGTTTATGTTTAGTCGTATTTTTTTTTTTTATTTTTCACAATCTATACGTATAATATTCGTAAATAAATATCAAAATCATAACCGCGGTCGTTATCGATACGCACGTTCGGCGGCGGTAATAAATATCAATTATTCCGTAAAAGGCTCGCGATTTCGTGCGTTTTTTTGCCGGGTCGCCGCCGCAAAATCGGTGTGTGTATATATTATTATAAATATAAATTATAAAATAATAAAAACAAACCTTCAAATCCAGCGTGTGCAAATAAATAATAAATTGGAACGTACGTTAAACCCCGTATTCAATTATTTAAATCAAACATAATACGTATTAGCAGCTCAAACGCATCATCGCCAATAAAATAATACCGGATGTACCTGTAATAAACTCGACCCGATGACTTTAAAGGACAGGGAAAATATTATGTTGATGTTTGGTTAAAAAACAACCGTCCGATTAATCTTCTTGTCCGTCCGTACTGGCTGGCGCGTCGTCGTTTCTTTTCTCTCTCGGAGTAATAGCGAATGCGATCCAAATAAGTGTTATACCTCGTGAAGTTTGCGTGACAATTTAATTCGAGATGCGCTTAAGCGCATCTCGAGCTGAAAGTTTCGCCCGAGAGTGTTTTTAGAACTCGCCGACCGAGTCACTCGATTTTGTATTTAAACACTTTGAAACAATCGCGGCGCGAGACTCCCTCGGATTCTTCTCGTCCATTGTCGTTTTCGTCACGTGTTCGCTTACAGCAGTTGATATCCGCAGCTGGAAAACGCTATTCGAACGATAACACACGCGCGTTCGCTTGTGCAGCGTTAAGCTGCAGTTGTGAAATTAAAAATTCCGACGTCGAGTGGACGAAACCAACTCTCTATTATTGTCCCGAGATTTCGTCGTCTCGGCGTTTATTTTATTTTTTTTTCACACGTTACAATAACGGTGCTCTCCGTTAACTCGAGAAATTCCCCGTAGTGTTAATTCAATTTCGGTACTTGTGGTGCGGAATGTGTTGGATATTGAGCGCAGTTTGCGGCGGCGGCGTAGAGGTTTGCATCCGATTTAATAAGAACGATATGCCATAAATTCATTTTAAAACATCGTTACCCTGTTGGGAGGGGGGGGAGTCTTAACAGTATTGCGTGAGATTAAACCGCGATCCGGTGATAATTATATATCTGACGACGATAACATGAAGCGAAACTAAAGAGAAAAAAATGACATGCGAAATAATCACTCTTGCTGCGTTAACATACGTATGTTTATCTTTATAGTCTCTCTTTTTTTCTTCTTTTTTTGTAGGAAGAGGGTTCCGAGTCGTTTGTTGATTAAAGTAATAAGAAAAAAAAATAAAAATATTAAAGAAACACGCGAAATACGTTTGTGACATCATACTCTGTGATCTAGTCATTAAATTTAATGTTATTTCAACGAAAAGGTTATTATTTTTACTAAAAAAAATTCAAACGTCAATACCGATACGATTCGTCGAGACAAAGTGACTTCGGGCTACGCAGCGATACGTCTTTTTCTTTTCAGTCTCCTTCATCGCGTATTCTCTCTTTCTCCTTTTACTACGGGGGTCGCGAGTACTCTATACAGAGCTGCGATTCGAAAAAAATTAACTTATCGATTCATCACCCCGTTATTCGTATTCTAAATTTTTACCGCTACCACTGATCCTGTTTTCCCGAATAATATTAACAAACCCCTTGAAATGACAGCGCCGCGAGCTCGACACGCGTATCCTTTATCGCAGTCCTGTAATAATTATATATTGAAAAAACGAAAAAATAAAATCTAATCTATTTCAATAAAACTGTAAGCGTATAATATTTTAAAACGACCGTTTTACCTCGATACAGTCGTATTTGTCGCGTGTTTTGTGAGCTTTTTTTCTTCTTCTTCGGATCGTCTAATAACTCACTTAATATAATTTACCGGCAAAACGTTGATTTCCATACACGTCGCGCAAACATTTTGTTTTCCAATTATTATTATTATCGTTTCGTAGCGAATTCGTTTAATTATTTTCGTACGTAATATAGTAATACGATCGTTTACTCTGCGAACGTGCACACGCTATCGATTTCTTCAATAATAATAATCGTAGCTGTGGTAGCGCGTGGTTGAAAAAATCGACTCTCCGAATCAAAATATATGAACGGTTTACGTGACGTTTTTACGAAAACGAGCGATCGTGTCGGAAGCGCGTAACAATGATTATTATTGAAATCGACCGGAAATGGTAATTTTGACCACGCGTTTTCAACGCTTGTTGTTTTGCGAGTAAATAATATCACCGCTCTCCGTCTCTTTTTCTTTTTTCGATTACGAAATGGAAATCATATTTTCATTCGATAAACACGTCTGCCTGTTTTCATTCGTTCCGAAAGTGTAGGTGACAGACGTAACAAATTACTACTGCTTACGTGTTGTACACGCGAATCCCACGTAAAAACGTATACGCGGCGTGGGCGGCGCAGATCCTTTGTACGTAACCTTTGTATCGTCGGCGGTCGCAAAAGAATAAGAAGAAGAAAAAGGTTGTTGATTTTACGACGTAATAATATTATTCGGCGATATATTTCGGGATCCGGACTCGTGTCGGATAGCGCCGCCGCGCCGATGGCGCGTCGTCGTCGTTTATTGTATCGACTTCGCGCCGTTGTACGGTTGAAAATCGCGAGTTGCAAAATGTGCAGCGGACAAGTATTTACAAACACCGGAGCGCCTCGGACACGCGAAGTTCGCACTGAAATCAAAATCTACGATATTTCGACATTTAAACCTTAAACAATACGTCGTAACTCTGTACGAACAACACATCGTCGAAACTGTAATCGAAACCGAAAGAGAAAAAATCCAAAAAGATCCTTCTAATCCTCGATATCCGGTCGTATAATTTAATATTTTTTTCAACCTCGTGTTTACCTCACGTCCGTGAGGATCGATCGAATCGATTTCCATATTTTCTTTCACGCGCCGAACAGTCGCGAGTTTGTCGGGTCAGGTGACAATAAAACGTTTGAATAATGTATTAAAATGAAATGCGGAATTAGTTTTGCGTGACGTCGTCGTCGTCGGGCGAACAACGAAAACTCTCGCGCGCGCGAGAAATAACGAAATATTTAAGTTTTAATAATTTGTTTAAACACGGAGATTTCCGCTGTGAAATCATAAAATATTTTGTGATTTTTCCGTCTCGTTATCCCCCCGCGCGCCAGTACAAACACAATAGAGCTACTACGGTTTGCCCGAGCGGCTCGCCGGTTAAAACTAATGTCAGTCATCTCTTGGGCCAACAGTTTTAGCCCATCAATTATTCAGTACACTCTCGGTAATTAATATGCAAATATATTATGGATGTGTTTACTCGGAAATACGATTTATCCGAGACATATACGTTTTGCACGAGTATAAATCGCCAATAAAATAGACATTATACTATATATTATTGATTAAAACGATCGACGTTTGATGACCATTTGCGCGTGTCGTGACGTGTTCTATAACAATCGCCATGGTAATAATCAGATCGTTTGATCGCACCACACGTTTCTATTCCGTTTCGTTTTGTCCGAAAATAAGTTTTACTATAATCCAAACGCGTTTCGAACACGAAATAAAACGCATATTATATATTCGTAAAAAATTAATAAATATAACGAGAACAAGCCGATTTCGCGAGTTATTATACTGTGGTATTATTTATTTAAAAACCGTATCTATTCTATTAAACTCGTGGAGTATCTTTTTACTTCATTATTACTATGATCGATACGAAGGACATATTGTCGTAGGGTTTTTTTTTCTTTCATTTTACTACGTCACGTTATTTTTGCTGTAGGTAACTGTTTTTTTTAGTTAAATATAAATATTATAAATTCGACAGATTATTATTTATTTTTTTTCGTCCATCAAAACCAGTTGATGTTTAATAAAACACGTAAAGTATTCTGAAAATGATAATAATAATAGGAAAATATTCGTTCGATTCTCATGGCGGTCCGATAAAATGATCGTTAAAACACTGCGAGCGTGACGTTTGAATAAAAAATGTAATTTTAATACAATCGCAGGTTGGGCGTTAAAAATTCAAATCTATTGTTATAAAATAATAACGACGGTAAACTAGTTATTACGCGTGCTCGATGTACGCATTATTGAATTTATTTATTAAAACGATAATAAAGTCATGTATAATTGAACTAAACGACGACGTTTAATCTCGAAATATGCTTAATAATTCAACTCTGACTCTAACAGATTTAACGTTCACGCGTTGTATGTACCTAATAATAATATTATGTTCATAACGCATTTATGCACTCGTCTAATATAATATACATACTCGTACGCGTACGTACAACTCCGATGACATTTGATTAAAACGTTGTTATTTATATTTCGATTGTTATCGCATCCCGCGGGGCGGCTTTCTTTTTTTTTTACGCATTCTAACACGGTTGCTTTCCATAGAAGTTTACGTGTACGTGTGATGTCGATGTCTTTGGAAAGACGAAATTCTGCGAAATTTTCACTCCGAGACAAAACCAATCCTAGATTTCCTCGGCTTTTTGATCAACAGGACCCACTCGTCTGCTCGCGCTTTGTCGTCACTTTATCTATGACGACGAAATAATCAAAACATCGCTATATTATATTACGTATTATAAACCAACGACACGACCGTATGCGATCCGTTCGTCTTTTCTCCGAAAACTCGTTTCGACAATAAATTCTGTTGATATTTTTCCGCACTCGAGGCGACTTAACACTTTAAAACGCCTTCAATGCATCGAAATCTTCACCGTTCAAACAAGTTTTATCGCGGAGGTCTGCCGAATCGATCAACTCACGCCCGCCCCCTCACGTAACTCACCAAACTTATACAATAATTGCTATTTACTATATACGTATATAAGTTTTTTTCTCCACAAATAATCTTAACGAAATGTTTGACCGTTTTCGAGTGAACAATGTTGAATTTCATTCTCGAGAGAATGAGAGAGAAACTTTTGATTACGTTTGGGAATATAAAAAAAAAAAAAGAAAGAAAACTTTATTATTAATATGTTTTTTTTTGTTATTTATCGCCGAAAATATTGCGTTGTATATTATCTTGTTGAGTACTTAATATTTAAAAAGTTGAGCGTCGAAAGCTCTTTACCGATCAACATTTCGGATTTAAGACGACGACGACGACGACGGGTTAATACCGCTTGTTTACTAAAGTAATGAAGAGTCTAATTTCCTACGCGTCAAATAACTTCCTCGGAAAAAAAAAAAAATAAAAAAAATATAAGGTAATTTCCCCTTATAAACTCGTAGAATTTCTCGTTTTATATAATAAGGCACGGTAGCCGAATAAAAGGGAAAGATTTAAAATATAGTTTTGTTTTAAACGCCGGACTATGCAAATGATTCGTCGGCGCGAATATACGTAATATTACGTTAAAACTATTGTTGTTTTTCGCGCAAACAATTTTTTATTCAGACGAAACCGCCGTTACCGTTCCGACGAAAATCCGTATAAATCATTTCGTCAGATACGAAAACGTTCGTTAAATAATATTGTAAAAGCGCATCGCGAATATACGTATATTATTAGCTATTTTGCTATCGCGATAATTTGTTCAATTAATTACCAATCGAAAAGATAAATTTGATATCGAAAACGCCGCGCAGCACACGCATAATAAAATGTACAAAACATCAATACAAACACGCGGGGTTCAATTATTATACTATTTGTATACGCCGCGGCGCCGGTAAACTACTATAAATTTATGTAAATCGATTTCGCGAGCGCCGAGTGTACGACGACGACGGCGGCGGCGACGACGGTCATTCGTAATATTATTATTTCGACGTACGTTTTACGTGCGGTATCCTTTGTCAGAAATTAATATAGAAATCCCGATTTGCGTTGCGAAAGCAATGACGTAATCCGCGTTTGAACAAATTATTTATCGCATTTGCTCATAATCGGGATTCGGATTTGACGACGCTAAAAATAACTGTGAAAAATAAAAAGCACGTTTTCCGAGAAATTACCGTTCAGCTTCTTGTATTGAATTAAATCGAATTCGTCGTTTCGATACGTTTATATACATATTATTATATAAAAAAAAATGTTACAGTACCAATTTATGTTTTCGCATTATACTTTTTATAAATCGTACGATTAATATTTCGTTATTTTACGTCGTCGCGCGTGTTCGTCAGATTTTCCTAACGTTGATTAATGAGAAATACGAAATTCGTGTCGTTTTCGGGTTTGAAAAAAAATGAAAAAAATAAAAATAATATGAATTTTTAAACCGCAAACGGTAGGTATAACACGCGTGCGTAATAATAAACTGTCGTGTTTTTTAATTATTTTTATCGCGAAATAAATTTTCATTTTACCTCGGCTGTTCTCGCGTCGATTCTAAATTTAAAATAAATAAAAAAACCAAACACGCCGAAATGCAATCAAAAAAGCCGAGCGTGACCGACGAAACTCTCGTTGTTTCACGTCGTCGTCGTGAATAATATTTTTCGGCAAGCCGACGACGGCGACGACGATTACACGTGTGTAAAAAGACAAACGCCTCGCGAGAAGCCGAACAATATGAAATCAGATCCGCCGACGACGACGACGACGACGTAATGAAAGGCTAATGAAGCCACGACGACGGCGTGTTTATATATAAGTATACGATATACGTCGCGACGTCGTCGTCTTTGCTCGCGTCAAAAGTAAAACTATAGACTGATGGCTGTTATTATGATAAATGTGCGCGGCGAGAAAAAACGGCGAACTGCGAGACGATCCGAAACAAAGGAAATGCGGCAAGTCGGTGTTAGAAAGAAGTGCGCGCCGCCCGCGGATACGCGTACGAATAATAATAGGTGTGAGAAACAGACGTAAACCGAGAAAAATAAGACGGCGGCGAAACGAAACCGAGCTATCACGTTATCGTCGCGAAACGTTCGCGCGCGGACGCGATAATTAAAACGTAAACGCGCGCGGAGCCTGCACGCGCGTCACGTTGGAATATTTTATAAAGATGAAAAATTACACATCGTCCAATCGCAAACCGAAAACATCGGTCGCTCCAAGCGTGAAGTGCACGTCCGTTTTTACATCACGACCAATTGTTTTATTATTTATTAGACTTTGATGGATAAAATATTGTCTCCAATACGAGACGCTCGGAAGTCGTCGAGTAAATGCGGATGCGAAATTATGAATCGCATAACGCAAGAGTGTACGTAGATATATTTATTTCCTCGAAAAAAACCGCTTTTTCTGCTGTTTGTTACATACTAATCGGATTTTTCGACCTCTGATGAGCAGCAGCTCTGATGTGATCGTGTTCGCTGTGCACGGGGAAAACGAGGACGAAAAGGACTCGTAGAATCGAATTTCGTTCGTAATTTCATCGCGAGAATATGATATTATACCGCCTACATATTATTATTATACGATAATATCGTATTGTTAGACATTAGCGCGAATAATAATCTCACGCGAACACAACGCGTGGTGAGGTTTTATCGAATTCTTCGTTGGACATTTTACGTATTACAAAACGGCGGCGATGGTAATAATAACAACAACAACAACGCCGCGAAAATTCCGACGCTCCGAAACCCTTAACCGTCGACCCCCCGTCTACCTATATTCGCCCCCGTGCAGTTGTTTTAATACGGCCCGGGAGGGAGAGAGAAAATTCCGCCGGCCCGGCCCCCGAAATATCATATTGAAAAGGGTATGACGTGAATCGGACGAGAAGAAAAATCGCCGGTCCGTGCGCGTCCATTATATTTTATATTATCGTACGGCGTGTGTTGCGGCGTTTTTATCTCGTCGTCGCGGTCGTCGGACAATGGCGTGCCGCCGCGCGTTAGTCGGTCGTCGGGGATAGAAGAATTCGTCGACGTAAAAAATCGCGACGCGGAGACGAGAACCGCCGCGCCGCCGGGAAATCGATCTCGCGAAAGACCTACGGAATCGTTGCCCTCTAGCCCTCGAGTAATATCGCCGCGCGCGTCATCGTTATTGATAAAACGGTAATCCGCGCGCGCTGCTAATTCGACGTAGATTTAAATTCCATCGCGTTTTACTTTCGCCAAAGAAATCCCGTTCGTTGTTTCGTTTACTTTCGTGCGATTGAATCCCGCGAGAATACGCTTATAATATAATAGGTAGATTACCATTCCGAGAGACGCCTACGCGCGCGGCCATGTGCGCCGGTGAGACTAAAACTGCAATAACAATTCGGTTCGTTATTTTTTCTTTCTTCTCGTCGCGAGGCGGACGAAAGGTCGTTCGGCAGACGTCCGGGGCGGCGGCGATCGTTACCCCGGAACGATTCGGCTACACACTTTCTACACTACGAATCGGCGGCGTTCGTTACTGTAATAATATTAAAAAGCCCACCACCCCCCCGTCCGTAGCATTAGCAGTTTTACTTTCTTTTTCTTTTTTTTTTTACCGGGCCCGTCAAGTCTAAACTCGTCTATATGCCTAATATATTATACTCTCGGATATAATATCTTCCGTTCGGTTGTCGTCAACGTGTCAGACGTCATATTTTTCGAAAACACGCGAAACGTTATTTATAATAATTTATATTATATAATAATCAACGCACGATTCACCATGGACGCGTAAAAAAGTTCGCGACGACGCTTTTTCTCCGAGGCGTTGTTATCGACGCGAAGTTTTTCGCGAAAATCGAAACGAAGTAATACGCGCGTATTTTACGCGTATCTGTTTGACCAGTATCGCGCACGACTTCGGGAAGTCACATTTGGTATATTTATAAATTGGACTTGATTACTTACTTTATAAACCCTAACTAACCGTTGCGTTTGTTAAACATAAATTTTTAGTATTTCCAAAACCAAAATCAATATTTCTAAGTGTAATATTCGAAATGATCGATACGCATTATTCAATTTTCCACGATCAATATAAACGCGTCCGGGGTATTTATTTTACCGGTCGGCCTTAGAAAGTCATTCGTCTATCGGTGTTTAGTTTATACGTCGCGTCAGAAATTCGTCAGCTTTATATTCGAATTTATTTTTACACAATCTCATTGGCGAAAATACCTAAGCGTTATACGTAAATTCGAAAAAAAAATACCGAACGTGCCGGTTTAATTTCGTATGCATACGCCCACTGTATGTTATTCAATAATTGCCGTCAAAGTATCAATTCGCGCGATAACGATCTATTATAATATACATTATACCGCGATGCGGATTTGAGTTAATTTATTTGAAAATAGCTGAATAACCCGGCTTCGCCCGTGTGCAGTATAACTTTTTATTTTATCAGTTTTTTTCATTTTTACCCCTTTCACCCCTTTTGACTCCGGTAGGTGTCGAATGTAGGAAAATCCTTTCCCATGGGGTCTCCACTATATAAAACGAAACTGTTGACCAAATTTAATACCACAAAGCTCCAGTGACTCAGGATTTCTTCCATTTTTACCCCTTTTAACCCCCTTAGGGTTAATTTTCTTAATAATTCTCTCCGTAAAAACCATCGTCGTACTTCAAGGAATATTATAAAAAAAAGAATTAGCGAAATCGGTTCAGGGGTTGTGTTGAGCTATGCGCTTACAACACATTTTGCGATTCATTTTTATATACGAGTATAAGATTATTACTTTTATTTCGTCCACTTTAACGATATCGTAATATAATTATAATATACATATATATGCTCGTGGACTTTTAGCCGGACAAAAAGGAACCCGGAGCCTAATTTTAATTTGGGACCGCTACCTACGCCGCCGCGCCGGTTTAGTAATATTTCCATTAGACGATTTTGGCTTTAAATAAATTATCTAAATATATTATTGCCGCGTTACCTTTTTAAATACGTTACGGCGGCGCGGCGGCGGCGGTCCACCGTCAGCTCCCGCACGTCCGCGAGTGGTCGGGAGTAATTTAAATTCACATAAGTCATGCTCGATACGTTCTCGGGGTGGTCCTGCACTCCGCGGAATTTATTTCCTTTTAAGCCAGTTAAAACCACACTAGACCAAAAAGGGTCTAAATTCGGGTCGGTATCCAAATGTTATACTACTGCGCCGCCGCCGCCGCCGCCACCGCGCCGACCCTCGGGTTCCGTGGCAATAAACTCAATACCTTTTGCCAAATGACCTGCACATGTGGTCGATAGAATCTTATTTGGAATTTTAATACTTTAGCACTTGCCGCGACGCATTCCTATCGATATTATAAACGCCGGCGGGGGGGGGGGCGATATAAGCAAAACACTCGGAACGCGGTTCGTTTAAATTATTTATTAAACGTTTATCGGTAACTCGCGGCCGCGTAGTCGGTACTTTGGGAAGCGAGTAAAACAACGCTACTCGATACGTTTAATGGTTTTAAATTGCCGAGTATTGATTTTTTCTATTTTTTCCCGAATAAATTTTAATGTCGCTTTAAATTTGTGACGTGAACATTAATGATAGTAATCGCCGCGTATATTATCGTCTCTTCTAATCGGTTGACAATCGAAAACAAATATTGTAAATGAAATTATGCGAAAAATATATGGTTTATTATTTCATTTCAATTCTGAGTTTCTAAGACGTTGTAAATTCTATTATTACTCTGACGAATTCGATAAACTCGTTATCATTGGAATATTACGATGAAATAAAAATTGTAAATTTTCTTCTTTTTTTTTTTTTACACGGTTGCGCGAACGCAACCGCAATGCGATTATTCTCATATTTTTACGCGAAAATTAACCATATTATACGTATAGTTTTACTCGATTTACGTGCGCGCGGAGTTGTTTCCGAATAAAATAAGATTCTTATTATTCTTTTGATAACCAATAAGATAAGTATGAATAAACTCGTTGAATTAACTATTGCAATGGAAAAAAAAAAAAATTAAAAAACAGCTCTTCTTTATTATTATTATTATTATTGTTTAATACTGAAATCCCTCGAAACATAATCTCGCATAATTTTAAATAAATTAAACACGGTCTGATCAATACGAGTATATTATTTGTTTTTCGTATTTTCAAACGAAATATTTGTACTTAAATATTTTCGTTTTTATCTAATCGACAGTTTGGGAGGGGGGTCGCCTGATCGGATCTGAAATACTGATTAAATAATTTCAACATGACGTCTTGTAAATATCACGTCGATCTATCACTACTGCCGTAGCATATTTTGGATAAAGGATAACGATCGAATCGGGAACATTTATATTACGTATATTTTTGCGAGAAATTAAAAAAACAACTCGTTCGAGTGTGTGGTGTTGAAAATTTAAATTAATTTTTAAGTAGCATCACATTGCTGCCGCGTTGTGACCACATTAAAACAGTTTCAGTTGGGTTTTTTTTTTTTTTTTCTAGAACGTTAAAATCTGTGCGCCGCCGCCGCGCCGTAATGATTCTTTTTATTTTATTTATTTTTATAAAGAATGAAAAATGACATGGTGACTTGAAAAACGCGTATTAAATTTAATACGTTAAAAAATAATCAGCGGGCTACGCCGCCGCCGCCGCCGCCGCCGTGCTCTAATGTTTAATTAGAAATATAATTAAGTGTTTTCGAAAATGTATAATTGATTACGCCACGAGCGTTGTGAAATGTTCGTTCGTGCCGATTATAAAAATCATTTTACCTACACGCGTGTTTCAAACAATCTGAACACTCCGAGGGCTCGGAAGTTGTTGCGGTTTTTCGCATTTTTTTTTTTTAAATTTATTTAGACATTAATCTATCGAGTTGAAAATCTCATTTAGACGGTCCAACGAAATCATCTATGATTTTTTATTTCCCATTTTTTTTTTCGGCTTTATTTCTCATTGATATCACATTTTATCGTGTTCCTACCATTAGGAAAAAAGAGTAAAATAGTGATTTTACTCTTTTTTTCTGTTGCCAAAGTCGTTTTCCATCGTCGTTAGATCGTTTATTCATACTTTTCGAAGTCATTTCAAACGGTATTTTATCAACTTAGTCTTTGGGGGAAAAAAAAACCAGTCGGATTATCAAATATAATTACAGTATTGCAGTACAAGTCGTATCGGTTTTAAAAAGGAAACGTTTAAAAGAAAAAAACAATTTCGACAACGATATATTTTGATATTACAAAACGATTCTTTTTTCGAGATTTACAAACATTATTGCCGCCGGTTTTTTTTTTGTTTTTGTTTTTCGCGTGACGGCGTAATTTCACGAAATTCGAAACGCTCGAAAAACAAAAACAATAATACCAACACGACGCGTTTGAACGGCACGACGACGGACAGGAAATTCTGCTATACGCGCGTGTAGGTTTATTATTATTGTTATTCCTTTGGGTCGAGTCACGACAAATCGTCATCGTACGAAACACTTGCGCCGCGCCGCCGTCCGATATAAAATGTGTTATTATTTTTTATGCCGCGGAACGATTCCGGGGAAAATAATGTAATAATATGTAAGCGAATTTCAAAAGGGTTTTGACGGTTCGCGCGTTAACAAAAGCCGCGCGACCGTGTTCTTATCGGAAAAGCTGGGATTTTTTGTTGACGGAGAGAAAAATACCGACCCGAAAATCGTCGACCGTCGTCGTCCGTATTTAAATACCGTTATTGTGTGGCGTCGATAATCGGGGGGGGGGGGGGGATTCTCTCCGTTCTCTCTGCGCGGCTATGACGTATAGTACGAGTGTTTTACAGGGGAAAAAAAAAATTGTAAATAATATTACTATCGCGGTAGTAGTTTTCGTTTTCCGTCGGTCTCCGCGGCGGCGGACGAGTCAAGCTAAAGCCTCGTCGTTATTATAGCCTATAGGTAGAAATCAATCCGTTTCGACGATTTCCGGAAACGGTCTTTCGTCGCGTTTCGGTCTTACAGTTTTTCGTCCATCGGTATTTGTCCGCAGCAGGTGGAATGAGCTCTTTGTCTCTGGATACTCGGAGCATCTGGTCCTTTGCTCGCCTTCGTATTAGGAATTGGTTTTTTTTTTGTTGGTTTTTGGCGTTTTTAATAAACTAAACGATTGAATATTTCACAAACAAACTCGCGGCCACGTTGTATACTCGATGAATTCATCGCGCTCGGCAAACTAATTCGCGTCGAAATCGCCTACACTCGATAACCTGTGCGAGTACACTGTGCGTAAACTCTCGAGCAAAGTAGTGAAAAATCTATCGCGCTTTGTTTCTAACCATGATTTTCGTCTCGGCGGGCCCGTTGTGGGTTTTGTTGAATTCAATCGGTTTACATTTCAGTCGATTGACGGGTCGAATCGAACATAATATTGTCACTTATAATTATTCTAGTCGTGATAATCGACGTCAACATTTGTCTCTAAAAACACGACTTTTCTATTTTCCCCCTTTAAATCTCTAGCACGAGCGAGTATAAAATGAATATCGCGCACGCCTTCTCCGCCAACACACACACAATATGTGTGTAGATATTTCGTCGGCGACAGATCAAAACCGTCGCGACGTTCCGATATGCCTTTCGGTATACACGCTCGGCGCGAACACAAAGACCACGCGTGATATTACGTATATTATAACACGATAATAATAATAGTTATCGATTGAAAATTATTAATGTACGCCTCCGTCTCGCATTGGAAAGCGCGCGCGCGCGAGTAATAATTATTATATAAACCGTATCGCGCGCGGGGCGAGCTTTGTTCCGTATAATATCCAAGTCGCGGAGATTTGGGATTCCTCCGAGCATGACGACAAAGAAATATTATTAATCGCGCTAAAAGCACCGCGCACGTCGTCGTCGACGCGATTTAATTTCGACGGGAAATCACTCCGGGTGTGTGTGTGTGTGTGTGTTTATGCAGCGAGTTGTTCGGTTCTTCGGCGTGTTTCGCGTTGAAAATACGATATTATAAAAACACGCCGCGTCGCGCGAATTAATATTATACGAACCGAACACCACGCGAGCGCGCGCTCGGCGTTTATCAAAATGTCGCGGGGCTTTGCCGCCGGTGAGCGATGATGTTATTTTATTTTTAATTTTTTTTATTTCCCACACAACGGGTACGGTTTTTCACTGTGCGCACAAACACACCGGTCCCGCATTAATTAATATCAAATTAAATCGTTGCGAATTAATCGGGCACACGATCCGGAACGGCGTGCGTATTACTCACGCATGTCGAAACGTCTATCTCGGTACTTTACAAAGGGGACCGAAGAGATTATACATAAACACGGCAATTTATGTAAACCTGATCTTATGTATAAACAGCGATAATTGGATACACACACACGTGTTGAGACGACGCGAATAATAATCGTTAGTCAAATTAAACTATCCGACGGAGCCCGCCCGTCGTCGTCGGCGGGACACGGGGGACGTTAATCATCCAGAGTGGAAGAACACTCGTCGGAGACAACGCCGAATAACGACGACGCGCGACGCGTCGATATCGCGAAAAGTGTATGTGTGTAGTCTTTAAATGCGCATATTATTATGTCGTTATTAGGTTTAATAATGTACGGGATCGAGTCCGTTATTGTTTCGTTAAACTCGTTACCAAATATCAATATTCTAACGGGACGAATGAAAAATAAAAGACGACCGTTTCTCGTGCGACACAATTGGCCGTGCACTTGCACTCGGAAAACGCCTGCAAGTACCGCTCGACAGCTCTAATCGCGAACGCCTTGGGAAGATATCGGTAAAATTTCAATTGTTAACTGCGTCCGTTGAGTTTATGACGCGCGTAAACTCGAACGCTGCTGAATAATAAAAAAAGACGTCAGAATATTAGATCTCAATAAGAAGAGCAGCCGCGCAGAATATTTAAAATCACTTAGATGTCCCTGCGGAAATTAAGTTTCCAACCTTGGAACTTGGTTCTAATCTCTAGAGATCTGCGCGACCTCTCGGTTAGGCCGAATGCGCTAAAGCGTACACGGGGAGAGTCGAAATTTGGCTACGCATCGTTTTATAATTTAATACGACGACGACGACGACGACGACGGGTTCAGTTCGAAAACAAATCGGGCCGCGTTCGACAACACAACGAACGACACGAAACCAATAAATTATTATAGTTTCATCGCCAATAAACTGTATGAAAACTACATACAGTAGGTAATAATAATAATAATACGGAACGTCGCGCGGATTAAAAAACAATCGGTTGAAAATTTTAAAAGCACTGAAACGCCGCCGCCGCCGCCGTCATAGAAATAAAAACGAAAACTGCACTGAATCGTAATTTATTCATTCGAAAACTAAATTAACGAGTCTGTGCAATTGCATCGTGTGAATATTTTAACTATTACTACTAAAGCGAATTTAATGTATTATGTATTTCAATTCCGGAAATTATAATATTATAATATTCGCGGGAATCTGCTGTTGTTGTTACGTTCCGCGTACGACGAGAACGCGAGAAAACGGCGGCGGCGGCGGGTATACGATTTCTTCGGCGGCCACGTCCACGCCCTGTACAATATATATATATATTGTATTTCTAACGCCTATCAAATATTTACACAAGACACTATTTCGTTACGGAATTCATGACGGCGACGAGGTTTTTTTCGTTCCTGTTTTTTTTTTTTTTACGACCGCAAAATAAAATCGGTAGCCAGCCGACGTGTTACGCCGCTTTTGCCTCCTTCACACGACTCGCATCGTTATTTTACGAACGCTCGTTATAACGCTGTGAAATTCGCGTTGAAAATAAACGTTTCTACCGGCTTCTCATATTGTTCATCGCACATCGGTTACCCTCCCCACCCCCCATCGACAACCGATTGTTGTATTATGATTAAAGTCCGGATTTTTATGCACTAAAAAAGGCCAAAATAATATGCATTTATGCATCAAAAAACTTCAAAAAATGCACTTGATATGCTCTCTTACCCAAAATATATTATGCATTTTAATATTTATTTTTTTAATTTCTTCCATAAATAATAATTCAACATTGTTGAAAAACTTAATTTGTTAATTCTAGACATCATTAAAGAACTACTAAATATTTAAAAATATATTCAACAAATAAAACAAATACTTTACAAAGTATAAATCTAATAATAAAAGCAGTCAGCGTTGTTGCCGATGACCGTGTAGCGACTTGCATACAAACTTGTATACAAAATATGCTTGAATATGCAAAAATGTTCAAATATGCAGTCATCTCTAAAATATGCATTATCTGTGACACAAGTCGTCCACATTTCTTACTCCCATCGAAATGCATACACTCATTACAAAATATATGAAAATGCATACAAATCCGGACTCTAATTATGATTATCGCCGAAAATATGGTACTCTCAAAAGACGAGATAGAAATTCCCGCGTGAGCTTTTACGCTCTTAAAATAATATATAATATGTAAAACGCGTGCGTTGTTTTTTTCATGATTTTCGAGTGAAAATAAATTTCGATTAGTAGAAACACACTCGAGTGGTCGACGGAGGTGACTTTTACGAGTTATTATTATTCGACGTACACCGCGACGAGATATTTTGGAACGCAAAATACGCCGCCGTTGATTAAATCTGCAAGTATTTCTTAGGAATTCAGGATCCGTAGCAAAAAAAAATTAATAGTCGCGCGATAAAGTGTTTGATTGAGAAAAATGTTCGAATGTCAGTGTGAAAAGCGGTCGCAAAAAAAAAATAAAAAAATAACGCCGAGTGCGTTTCCAAATCCCGTCCGATAATATAGTATTTATAATATGGGTGTGCGAAAACAAAATAGACGTTCGATTTCGTTTAACGAACAATGCGCGGCGGCGCGGCGTGTGTTTCAACAACACGAGATTTATCGCCGCGAATATTTAACGTTTCGATACGTGTAACATATGTTTTATCAAATCTACGTCGTCGCTCGTATGAAAACGAAATAATAATAATACGTAAGCCGTTCTAATAGAAACATTAATAACTCGCTCGCTCGCTCTCTCTCTCTGTATACGTATCTCCCTCCGTCTTTCTCTCCGAGATTAAATATCTCTCCGCGTCTCTTAACCGCGTTTCGTCGGTTGCTTAAGGAAATGTAGCTAAATATGTTACGTTTCCGAATTTACATAAGAAAAGAGGCTGCGGTGCGTGCGCGCGTCTTATTGTTTACCAAGTAAGATGGTTATTTAAAGTGACATTCACATTCGTGTACGTATACGTTCGCTTCCGTTTCGGGTCGCGCGCGTATGGTTATTACAAAGTAATAATAACATTATTATTATTATAATACAAATCGTCGAGATATAATATTAAATCAAACGCGTGTTGTACTCCTCGAGTTGAAATTCGGTTACATTCGTTTCAAAGTACCGCCGTTACATAAAGGAAATTTAATTTCACCGAAATTACAATATTAATATTCCCGTAAAATTATCTACGGCGGCGGCGGCGGCGGCGCGATATCTCGCGCGTGGCTGTTGTATTACGTAATGATTCGAACGTTAAATTATTATTTTCCGGAGAACGCGTAGTAGTCGATTGAAATTATTTTTTTCCAACTTTTATTGCGACCAGTCCGAAAGCGATATTTCGGATCGATCGCTCGAAAACCGTCAGAAATTATCGATATCGGCCAAGCGAACGAAATCGATTTTATTTTCAAAAGAACATCCTTGTGTAGTTTTTAACGATTTTTCATAATTTTGATTTTTTCGACACCTCGATACCGCTGTTGGACGTTTTCCTGAAAAACGTCATTTCGTTCAAAGAGGTTTTTTCATTTTTTTCCTCCGAAACTACGTTGTACGTAGAGTGTAAAGAGGAGCCGGTTTCGTGTAAGGAGGAGCTGGTAACTCGCAAAATCTTACGTCTGCGACTATACTCGAGGGGTGTTTATAGGTTTTAATTACAAAAGGTTTTTTTCTATTTTTCTCTCGCTATTGTGAAATCAACGAATAAAATAATAATTGACTGCCGTCGGGTAAAGGATAGTAAAGGGTGAAACCGACAAGCGCGCGAAACGGTCTACAAAACGCGCGCACGTCGTCACACGGTCGTCGCGTCGGCGGAAGTTTCTATATCCGTCTCGAAAAACGTATTTACGGTATATATTAAACGTGTAACGAATCAAATTTGACATACACGGTAGAGATGTCTATCATTCTTATTTATCCCGCCCTTTATATATTATATCTTTTTTCGGTGATCCTATATTCAACGGCCGGGCTAGTGTACATCGAATATCCATTAGCTCGCGCACACCTTTCGTAAAGTTGTTCTCATCCGTCACAAACCGCGACTATTACAAGTTTCTTACGCCGCCGCCGCCATAAAGTATATACGAGTATATAATATATTTTTTTATTTTTTTTCTACCATTTCGCCGAAATGTGTTTCCCGACAAACCAAATTTGAGTTCCGCAAAGCTTTTGTCGCCGGTTAAAAGGGGGCTTATACGGTCTGTGGCGAGAGCATATAGATCTTTTTTTCAGAGGGAATATAACGTATAAAAATATTGGCTTTCGACGAGTAGCCGAAATAGAACTCGAAAAAGGTTTTTTTTTTTTTTTTTTTTCCAACGCGTATTATTACGCGATGAATAAAATGCCATTACCGTAGATACGTAGATTTATTTCTCCATCCCCGCGGAATCTTTGAATACGACGCGCGCAAAGAAGATTGAACGAATTTTGATCGACCGCCTTCGACGTTGCCACTCGAAAATAAGAGGAATACCTATATCCAATTCGTATATCATAATGCCACCGCCGCCGCCGGTAGATAGAGTATTTGAATCATTTATGTGTGGAATTGAGTTTTTACACCTGGAGAACGGTGACGCGCACCGGAGGTGGTGGTGGTTAAGTACGCGAAATCGCGCTATATGTACGGCCTCGAGAAATTCAATGTCACACGACGTCCACCGCGGAATTTCGGCACCGTTTTTTTAGTTTATTTATCATTTTTTTTTTTTTTTTAATAAAATCCCACGGCGAACGATTCGAATTACAAATTTTCTTTACGACAATTCATAAATACTTAACTGTCGTCTGACTTCACACCGGAAATCCGGAACAATACGGTCAATAATGAAGGGGCCGAGGACGTACTGTTTTCACATTGTATTGCGCCAGATTCAAATGTTTCGGAAATCGATTTGCATACAAACCGCTGGAGAAAAAAAAAAATGCTCGTCTCTCCGTCGATACTCGAAAACACTGGAACGATACGGCCAATATTTTCGAGGATTTTCAAATTTTATTATCCGAGGTTTACTTTTGGAAAAAAAGACGATAAAATTTGTTGTAAAACTATGTATTATTAAATTAAATAAAAAAAAAAAAAAACATTCGATTTACTTTTGTTAACTGTTTTTTTAAGGAAAATAATAATAACAAAAATAATCAAAACCATTATTTTACGTATAAAAATAATTTGTTTTCACGTCTATTGTGTGTTTTGTTATGAATTATTAAATAAACAATTTGACATGACGTGAGTGAATTTATAATATTTCGGAGTATTTAAAAAGTCGCGAATTTATATAATAAAATATTGCAAATGCTAAGTTTTAAATTTTATTTTTTTCATCGAAATTCTTTTCTCTTTGTTTCAGCTATGTTTTATCAATTTTTTTTCCCCCCGTAACACATCGAACATACATCGTAAAAATAATACAATTTTTCGTGTCGAATAAATGTTTAAATATTATACTCGTGAAAACTTATAAACTCATAATAACGGCACGGCCGAAGCTAAAATCGCAATATTCGATAACCACATACCGAAACTCTAAAAAAAAAAAAACCTTACCCGACATCGTCTAGCTGGTACTATTTAAACGAATTTTATCGGGTCGATATAATAACAAATATTATAACAAATACTCTCGTGAGTTTCCATTTTTTTTTTTTTTCAAAACGTATCTGCTCCATGTATAGCTTATCTGAAATTCTTTTCGCCGAGATAAATAAATCAGTTTTCGGATGTAATTTATCGTTTGGTGAATAACAGCTGCCGAGATTGAAATAATAATAGAAATAAAAATACGTTTTCTTTTTTCACAAACGAAACATTAAATATTTCGTATTAATTGATACAAAGAAAGAAACATAAATCAAAAAGTCAAAGTTGTTTAAATTCCGAGAGCGGAGTGTCGAAAACGTATCGGTTTCAACATGATAATATTTTCTCTCAAAAAACACTTGTCGCAAAAAAAAAGAAAAAAAGAAAGTTTTCCGTAAGTTTTATACGACGGTCGTCCTTTTTGCATTATTATTATTGTTGTGTGTGTGTTTTTTTTTTTTTTTTCGAAAAAAATGTAATTTTAAGTGCTATTACTCGGCGTTTAAACGCATATTATGTTTACTGTAGTTCAACTTTTCCAAAGTCAAGTCGATATTCTTCATGCTATCTCGATAACGAAACCGATAATTTATTCGTTTTCAATTTCGTTCTCGACGATCAAAGCCAAAGTTTTAACCGCAAAAATATTTCGTTTCGTTTCGTTATTATTATACGTACGTAATAATCGTAGTAAAAAGGTCGCAGTACAGTGGTTTTTTATCAAACCGTTTTTATTTTTCGCCGCGCGAAATAATGTGAGATAATGTAAAAACGCGTTGAATTTCCCCACCGAATTCGTATGATGTTCTAATGACCGCCGCCGCGTAACGTCTAATTAATATTATTTTCGTCTATAAATCTATATTGTGGAGTTTTAAATTTTCACGCGCACAGGCCGCGTCTGTTGTTTAATATTATGAAACGTCTCGTTTACCACTCCCGTGGCCAAGAAAACGGGACGGGGACCCGGAGATTTATGATACGGCCCCTTGATTTATACGTAGGTACATCAGCTGTTGTTCCCTTATTACCTAAAACGTTTGCTGACCCGACCGGGGCCCGTCCGTTTGCAATATTTGTGTCACGACTTTGGATCGCCCGAAACGATATAAGAATCGCCAAAGAACACGATATCGCGTGGTGCGAAAAACCGTTGGCGTTGATTTTAGGAACCGAAAAAACGAAACGGAAGTAAATCGTAATATTAACATCATAAAAATTGAAATTTCAACGCATAATGTTATACGTATATTGTGCATTCGTTTATACGTCTTAAATGGTTGAAAAAGTTATGCGGGTAAAATCGTTTGAAATAAAACGCTGTCCGAGTAATTCACATATTATTACGTATTATTATTCGACGATTCGAAACATATACGTAGTAGTGATGCACATTGATATCGTATTTCGATATCGGTATCGAACCATTTTACATTTTGATAATCGATTCGTTCTATTTTCTATTTTCTATTTATTTAAGTTTTGACAGTAAAGAACGATAAATATTATACGATAAGCAATACTAAAACGATAAAGCCCTCATAATGAACATATTATATCGCAAGTCTATGTCAATTTTAGTATCAAGTGTTTCTCAGTGTATTTTATTCACTAGGTACTGAAATTAATTAATAATTATGAGTGATTTAAAGTTAGTGTCATTACCTGGAGGCCGTAGCGATATATGGAAACAATTTGGCTTTAAAGTGGATACCTTATATAGTCGTTATACTGTCGAAAGCTTCTGCTCTTGATCCTAGATACGACGAACTTAAATTTTTATCACATGTCCAAAAAACTTCCGTCTGGGAACAGTTAGAAAATACTACGTATTACGTAGTGTATTCGTGTGGCATATTAATTTTAAATATCGTAAAAGATTAAAGTTTGTGTTCTCCGAGAAGAAAGCAAATGGCGCGGTAAATCATTCGATTTCGAGGCGGCGGCGATAAAAATCGCGGTTAAAAAACGAACGTCTCGAGATGGTCGATAATATCATCTCGTACGACACCGCGGCGGCGGCGGCGCGTTCGTATAGAGCATAATAATAATTGTTATTATCCCGTGCTCTCGCGGCGCGCGTCTATAGGTCACGTTCTAATTAGTCGAACAATAGTGACGATTAATAATGTCATAACACGCGAACGTGTACAAAGTAATGTGGTGCTTTCGATACGACTGCAGAGAACGTCGGAAATTAATTATGCACCATTGCGTTGAACGCGCGCCCCCCGGAACAATATAATGTACGCGTAGAGCGCTGCTCCGCAATAATAACGATCTGGTTAGCGAAAAATAAGAAAAACAAGAAAAGATTTACCGCGAACGTGGGGAGCGGTGGAGAAGGTGTTCGAGACCGGAGAGTGATGAAGTAAAAAAAAGACGCCGCCGCCGACCAGATCTCGGAATAAGGTTTGCTCGAGGCGTCTAATGAACCGCCGCCGCGCCGAGTATAATAATAATCAACGACGAGACGCGCGGGGGGTTTTATATCGAAGGAATACCGAATCGTTCGAGGGCGGTTTTTCATGGATTTCACGACGACGACGACGACGTTTAATAGTTGTAAAAATACGAACGACCGAGCAGAGGGACGTGTTCTGAGGACGTGTACGAATACGGTATATAAATACTGACCGTAATAATTGATCCTTAGTGTAATGGAGTCGAGGACAAAAGAGCAAACTAGAAATTAGAACGCCTTCTCGTAATCACATTTGGTTATGGATTTTAGACCCGACAAAGAAAACGTGTGAATCGTTATCACGTCATCGCCGTTCGTCAGACGTCTCTATTATTACTGCGACCAGACTGTGCGACGCGGATGAATTTAATTAGAACAATATACAAAATTACATTACAATATATTATTATACTCGAAGGTAATGATAATTTAAGAGCAGCACGACGTCGTGAACAATACGCTATCACAGTGCGCTTCAATAAAACAAAACGCAAACATATTTGACGAGGTCGAATATAACAACTAAACTCGAAAACAAACGTTTCGAATCTGTTGGATTTATTGTTATTTTAAATTTTTTTCGTGAAACCCGGCTCGATTTAATGTTCAGTACGTACACGTACGGCGAACATTAATCACCTATTAATTGTGGATTAAAAAAGTTAATAAAAACAGTTGTTTTTTTCTTTCAAAAACATTACTTTTTATGTGTGTAAAAAAAAAAAAAAAATGAAAAATTGTTATACATCGTATATCGGACGTGTCTGGGTGGAAAATGTACATTGTTTTGCTGAAAAACAAAAACAAAGACGCCTACCAACAAAATCGGTTAATTTCAACGCGATATTATTTACTCTAGCAATTATTTTTAGCGACGATTTAAAAGCAGTTCGATGTCCCCAAAAACGCGATGTAATATTATGTCGAATAATATATCGACCGGCTTAGATAATAGAAGGGGGGCGAGATCATTGCCGACGTTAAACTCGGAGTAATGTTTTTCTTTTTGGCAAACCCTTTTTGGAAAATATTCGACGTGAACCCTCTCTATAAATTGGACATCAATCATAAACAACTCGACTATATTGTATTTTAGACAAGTAATTTATCGAGCTTTCCTGTTTCGTTTTTTTTTTTTTTTCCGAGAAAATCGACCGGGTACGGCAGCAGAGAAGTACACTCAAACTATTTAACAAATAGCGAAATCTTGACAATTTCGTCGTCGCAAACGAATCGAAAAGTTTTCAGTGCATATTTTTGCATATTCTATAGGTTTTGCTATTTTTGTCGACTAATTTGCTATTTATTGCTAATTAATGTGAAAATCGAAAACTCGGTGCTGCAAAAATACATATTTCGGCCACTCATCAGTGATCGACAGTTTTGGGACGTTATAAAACTCATTGTTATACTCAAATATTCGGAAACACATAATAATACAGTGCAATTATTATTATGAAGGTACAAACTGTAGTAACTGTTACTTTTTAATGATTTATTGATTTGAAATAATTATATTTTACAGATTGACAAAATTTGACACATACAAATTAATGAGAACAGCAAAGAGTTTTTAGTAGTCATTATTTTGTAGAAAATTGTAACTGTAAAATAATAATAAAAATTTCAAATAAATAATTTTTAAAGCATGTTTTCATATTTTTAGTGCACATGATAGCGCATATTTCATGATTTTTTAGTGCTATAAGTCTCGAGCCCTGATAATAACGATAATGATGATAACCTAAGTCTAAATGTTTAGACGAAATTCGAGTGGCAAAACTACGCGAGATAATAATATATTATGTGTAGTTCGACGCGAACGGGTTGTACGGGATATTTCCTCGGGCGAGTATTCACAGAACCGGCGGCGTGTGTATTTATACACGTGGCGGCGCGAATTTATGCACGCTAAACGCGAGGTTTATATCGTATTCATCAGACACTAGCGCGTGCGTTCGTGCGTGTATGCGTCGAGTTTATATATGGTATTCGAATAGAGAGTGTAAAGTCGCAAACTTTGAACTCTCGATGAACGTCGGTGATAAACATAATAATAATAGCACACACACGCATTTTGCATAAATACGCTCGCGCGTTTAATACACACACGCGTAATGCAAACGCGCGTGTATCGAATAACAGTCGAAGGCGGCGGCGGCGGCGGCGGCGGCGGCGACGACGACGACGACGGTTAGGATCAATATCGGCGCGGTGCACAAACCGTCGTCGTCGTCGTCGTCGTGTTGCGCGTCGTATCCGTCTGATGATAATACAGGGTGTTTCAAAATGATTCATCCGATTTCAGTAGACTTTAAATATTGTTCCTGTAATTTGAGGTAAACGAAACACCAACCATCTATAAAAGTTGAAGTTGTCGAGTTTTTATCGATTGCTGATAAGTCGCGATAATGTGTGCAGTTTAGTCACGTGGCGTAACTTAATTAGTTGTTATCGAAATGTCGACCGAGCAATGGATCGGTCGCTGTAGTGCTAATGACGCTACATTTTGTCCATCGCCGGATCGTACAATCTGTGATTTTTTTCTCTAGGGCTACATAAAAAACCATTATTCATGTACCTCCCCTTCCAAAAGATCTTGACGAATTGAAAAATCGCATTACAGACGCCGCCATCCACTTGGTTACAGTCGACATGCTTCAACAGGTTTATGAGGAATTTGAATATCGCTTAGATGTGTGTCGTGCAAGTAAGGAGGGTCATATTGAACATTTATAAGCATTGTACCTAAGACTTAAAACAATCCATTAAAATGTAAAATTTATTTTAACATGATTAATGAAATTTTACAGTAAATATGATTTTTTGAAATGTGGATGAATCGTTTTGAAACACCCTGTATAAGGTTTTTTTTAGTTATTTTTTAAAAATTATATCATCCAAATGATGGCGTCGACGAGTGATGCACATAATATGAAGTCGTTCTCGGAAGTTTTCCATCACTCTCGCTAGCGTATCGAGTGGAATCCCGGCTATTTCTCGAGCTTCCTTCAGTTCTTCAACGGTCCTGATCGATGTTTGAAAACTTTAGATTTGAGCGAGGAGGCCATACGACGCGACGTCTTCCCGTTATGAGATCAGACGACCAGAACCGAGTTCGAAATGCTCTCCGCGTCGCAGTCACACACTCGGCGTTTTTTTGAAAAAATGTCTCTACAACAAAACCACGTTGTTCACCAGACCACGGCGGGCATGGTGACGACTAAAAACCTTATTAACGACCAAAACTATATTGCAATAAACCGCATTAATCTAATCGGTTGGATTTGGCGATAATAATTAATTGAAACGTGGGAGTCCATTATGCCGCACCCTATATTTTTAGCGGTCTAAACATTTTAAGTTTTTCACACGACGCGACGCGAGCCGTCGAAACGTGGAAAATTTTAGCGAAAACGCACGCTACAAGTACCTACGGAGGGGTTGCAGGATAACGTTGATAATATTTTTTCCAATATTATTGATTGTTATTGTCGCCATTTGGTCGAGCGCGAAAAATAACAAATAAACAAAGTCGAATACTCACAACGAGGACTACTACGAAGCCCGCGCCGATTTACACGACGACGACGTGTATTTTTAAATTTCAAAACTCTGCGCGTTATTATCGTATACGCCGATACCACTTACTCGTTTATCAAACGCGTAAACCCCGCGGGGGGGTGTCGGGCGTATCCTTTTTTTCGGTTTTAATATTGTTTTATCCATTACATACGTGTATAAGTAATAAGTCTCGGTTTAAAATAACCGCGATAAACTTTGCTAAATTAAAAACCGTCTGCGACCCGGACGCGTAAACGCGCATAATAATAATGGACCGCCCGCCGCGCGCAAACCCGCGTAGTATATTAAAATATATATAAGTCCGTGTGGTGTCGGACTGAAAAACGTATGAAATACGCGCGAATAAGTATTATGCGCTTAGAGTATTGTTTTTTTGACGAAACGGCGATCGATTGTTATTAAGAACGCGGCGGCGCGGCGCGGAAAAATAATAATCCAAACGCGCGCCGGAGACGAAGAAAAGTCGTGTGCGCCAATGTTTTAGACAGCTATCGCGGGGACGACGACGTGTACGTCGCCGTCGTCGTCGTCGTCGTCGTCGTAGTTTTGAGTTTGAAAGCGACCGACTTATATTGAATTCGAAATATTATTCCGCGGTGAAATCGATTTATCGGCGAGGACGACGAGGAGACTCGTCGTCGTCGTTTAGAGTTTGAAAAATAAAAAACCAAGGAAAACGTAAAAAAATCCTGCCGACTATTCGTGCCATTGTTGCGAGACTCGAGAGCGTAGTGAAAAAAAAAAAAACAAACCACCCCGAGTGATGTATTGTCTATGTCGCGCGGTGGCAGTGTGTTTTCGTACAATTAAGATAAAACACATATATTATTATTATTATTATTTTCATTACTATGATATTATTTCCGCACGCGTTTTTCTCGTGATTTTTTTCCCGAATAATAACTCGCAATACGTTAAAATAATTAAAATGTTTTACGAGAAAAATGAAATATATCGCCGCGACAAAGAATAAATATTATATAATCTACCGCGTATTTTATAAATCGTCGCGTTTTAAACGCGTACATCGCGTACGTTCGCGACAAAATCAAACTGTAATATTTATTCGGTCAATATATCGTAGCGAACGCCGGGGTTTGATTAAAAACCCAACGCGGCGGCTAAGGTAACAATATTACAATATTATTTGTCGGTCGTCGTTAGCCGCTATTGTTTTTAAATACGATTTTTTAGGTTCGGTAAAACGTCTGATACTTCTTCTCCCCTCGAACCGAAGACGACGACGACGACGACGTGACGACGGAAACCATGCGCGTTGTGTTAATATTTTTTCGTAGGAAAAAAAACGAAATCCTTACAACAGGGCGCGGCGGCGGCGGGTTTACTGTTGTTTTTATAATTTTCATCCGCGACGATGTTTTTAACTTTGTAGTGAAACTTCGGGCAACACTATATTATATTGTGCGTTCTGTTGCGCGAATTTAATAAAACGTTATCGATAACGTGACTGGCACGAGCGCGTAATATACATACGAGTATATTATAATATTGCGAATTCGCGAGAATTTATCCGTCACTTAACATAATAATTGTATAGTCAGTCGTGTTGTCGGTATAAAACGCTATCGGTTGTAATGATAACAAACATCGTGATATTATTTTAACACGGCGTTATGCGTTTATTACGCGTTATTATCGTGAAACTTTAATTACATAACTTCTTTAGTCGACTCGAGAGTTTGTTTTCAGTAATCTCGTTTGTTATTTTACACGTACGCATAATAATATTACGTACAACGATTGTCGAGTGCATTTATGTGTGTTTGAATAATATATACGCCGCTCTGCAGTGAATTTTCTCGAGTCTTGGTGGGCTTTTCGGCGTTACTCGAATCAATAGTAATTTGCGAATTAAATAAATGAAAAAAAATGACGTACATAACCAAACGAGAAACGATCAAAAATGAAATGTGATAAAAACATTATTTTTAGTGTGTCCTGTGCTATTGCAATGTGCTATGATCTAACGTGCTCGAGAGCAAAGCATATCGGTTCTCGTAATTTTGTAAACAATATGTTTCGAAGCAGTTGTAAGCCGATGCTTTTAACGATCGGGACGGTTACTGCGCGCGTCATTGTCAATGTCGACGATAAATGTATAACTGTTTGAGTTTATTATAAATTCATCGTGGCGATGCAGGCATGATGTAGGCGGAAATGAGGGGGGGGGGAGAGGGAGGCTCGCGGGAGTTTTGCTCTCTCTCTCCCTCTCTAATATCAAATGATTTTACATAATATCCACGTTTGACTAGTTTAACACTATTCAATAATATGGCTTGATGCGATTACAATACCGTTGCTTTTAAACAGTTATTTTATACGTCATAAATAATGTCAATTATTATTATTATAATTCAACGAAATATATAATATAAACCCGATGATGAATTACGTCGTCGTAAAAATTTTTATCATAATATATTTTTCATTGAAAACCAGCCTCTAACGCGTTAAAACTTTAAATCAATCGTGTTTACTGCAGTTTAAATACGCGTATCAAGTGCCCGAACCAAAGTTTAACACATTTTTGATTTTTCGTTATTTCAAAAAATTTATCGTAACACACTCGTAAGACGAATTATTTTCAATCAAACGATAGACAGAGTGAATAAACGTATATTTGAAACGTCGAGAGACTCCGAGATCTATTGAATGGCGTTGGCTTTAGTTTGAAAATGCCCGAAAACCTGTATTAATCTCGGACTGCAGCGGACGCGGCGGCGCGATGTAAAAAATCGCGAGACTAGCGAAAATGATAAAACGACGCGACGTTTGCCGAAGAGCAGCAGCCGCAACAAGCAGCAGAAATATTACTCTCCGAATATCCCGATGTAATACCTATAATGTAATCGGTCGCACTCGGTCGGATTCGATTACCCGCGCGCAGTGTCTGGCGAATATAGTTCACCGCCCCCGCACAGCTGACACGGTAGAATTTAGAATGTTTGACGTGTTCGATTTCAGAGACAGAGACAGAGAGAGAGAGAAATGGACAAATAGTGCGTGCGTGCGCGTGCGCGTGCGAGAGAGAGCCGAGCTGTTGTCTTGGAAAGTTCAAATTAATATAATATATTATTATCGTGTCGATCGAGCCGGATAAATTATCAAAAGTTTTCAGTCCCTAAAACGCGCCGCGCCGCGCGTTCGTCAAACTTTTTTTTTTTTGGGAAAATAAAAAGTACCGGACGTCAAATAGTCAATAACAAAAGAAGCGCGTAGAACATTGCAGTCGAAATATTATAGTTTTCTCGAATAGTCGCGACTATAAAATTTGTACGGGGCGACCGAGACCGAGAGAGAGATTATAATATTATCATTATAACGTACAGAGTTCGTAACATAAACCTTGTTTCTGTTCTACGTTTTAAGGTTGTGTTCTTTTTCGGTTTCAGTGCGTAGCCGATAGATTAAATTAAATCCGAGCCTAATAAAAATAACAAAGTAGTATCTAAACAATTATCTAAGTAATTATTTAATTTTACTCTTGTAATAGTCGTCATTGCATAGTGTATCATCTGTAGAGTTAGGATGTTGATGACTTTTGCATTTTTTTTCCTTTTATTCTGTATAATGATATCCTAGCTAAAAATTTGTTTCATGCTCCCTTGATGCAGAATATTCTAATTTTATTTTGCATTTTTTTGCATTTTTTGCATTTTTAGCTATAAATGCATTTTTTTCAACATTTTTAAGTCATTTTTTCATCTTTCAGGGCATTTTTTGTACTTTTTATACAATGTGGGACATTTTTCACAAATTATAGATTTTAGGGCAAATGTTACACCCAAGTTTGGTAACAAATTTAATTTATTTAAAATCTAACTTTGGATTTATCTATAAATTTATCTATAAATTATTTAAATGCATCTACTATTACACCCATTATATAATCCTAATAAAAATTATTATTTATAAATAAGTTTTTTCACTTACTTAATTAGTATTTTAGATAATTTTAAAGGTCATTTTTTGAAGTTTTTAGGGCATTTTCGCACTTTTTTTAGGGCTTTTTTGCATTTTTTTAGGGCATTATTGTGTGTTTTTTAGGTCATCAACATCCTAACTCTAATCATCTGTGATACAATTATATATTTGTAACTAATGCATAATGTATCATATGTGATACATGTGAAAAATGAATAAAAATGTATACTACTAACCGTTAATTTGAGATAAAACATTTTAAAAACAATCTCAACACACCACTGAGTGAGAAAATATTTATTTTTTTGTTAGTAATGATAATAATATTTTCCACTTTAATTGAACTATAAAAAAGACGTTTTTCTGTTGTTGATAACAATTATTGAAAGCGATTTTACTAATTAACAGCTGATGTCAAAGAAGTTTTATCAAATAAATAATGTGTGGGTAAATATATGAAGATGTCAACAAAATAACGACCGCCAAACCTTTGTTGTTATAGAAACGGCAGTTATTTTCAATTTTCATGGTTGTATCATGGGCGATACTTTATGCAGTGTAGGGTTAAACCCGGCAAGGACGGGTAATATTCAGCTAGTTATTATTATATTATTATCGTTACGTGTGATCAATAAATTGTGGAAAAATAGAACTTTGAAAAATCAACATCGGACACGCGGAAATACGTCGTGTCTTCTCTAGCTCCCGAATAATTTCCGAGAGAAATCGTTCAACTACGTATGATTTATAGCGAACATCGTGAAAATCCTGAAAAATATCGAACAGGACAAGACGGTTATTACGTTCAGTCAGATTTTCGCGGAACACTCTGTATGTAAGGAAGAAACAAGGGCGTGTGAGAACAAGAGTGAGAAGCCAGCATAAATTCTTGACGACGACGACGACGACTACTGCGGGCGGATTTAAACCACTGGGTTCGATAACAAAACGTCTTCAGACGTCAGCGTCTCCGCAGTTGTTGTTTTCGCACACACCACCGTAACGTCGTCGTCTACTCGACGACGTACGTCATGAATATAGAATACAGTCACCACGGTTTCGCAGGACCGAGGATTTAATGTCTCGAGTGTTCTCGACCCGAAACACAATCCGCGGTCGTCCGCTGCGATTGAATAAAGATAATCTCGTCTCGTCTTATTGCGACACGACACGTCAGAAGAGACGACCCGTAGTGGGATAAAAAAAAGAAAAAAAAAAAAATCCGCAATCGAAATAAACGATATCAAACTACCTACTGTCGCGGTTACACATATTCTTCGTGCGCGGTCAGCACACATTCGTCGAAATTCAATACTTTCTGCTCGAGTCGTACGGCAGAAGAAAATAAATACGTACGTTTCGCGTACAAACGAGAATCGATAACATTTCGATAGAAATCCTCTCGGCCCGTCTAATTTGTTGTCGCGTAAATCTAGAAAACGAACATGGCTCGCGGACCTTATAGTAGTTAGACCTTCAAATAATTACTTTGTTGACAGAACAACAGAACAACAGACTGCGAAAAACTTAAACTGTCTGAAGTATTATCCGAGAAGTAAACGTACGAGTCGTTTACACATAAATACCAATAGTTTCAACTGTTTAAGTCTATGATCGATAGACTGATATATTATAAATCGCTTACGACCGTGATAATATTTACAAGCTTTAATAAATGTCGTACCGCGATTATAAGACCGGCGACGACGTTTTGAAACGTCTGTAGGACAAACATTATAATTTTTTCGATCGGTTTTTAAGGATGTCGTTGGTGAAAACAATACCCAAACATATTATTATGATAGCCGATCGGTATTATGTGATATGAAATTTTGAGTTGACTTCTCGAAACGCGTCGGTTCTGAAAATTCGGTCCCGAAAAAATGCCCAAAAACGCGCAGTGACGAATAATAAACTATACGTATACTCTCTCCGCGTACTGCACGTATCGACGACGGCGGTGTCCCGCGTAGGGCAGGCTCGCCGCGCGTGTGTCGACCTTAACGATATTTTTATGCAACGACAGTAACCGCGACAATCCGTAATTATTCAGCATTTAAACGCAAATTACTCCGGGGTAATTTATTATTAAGGATAACGCAGTTAAAAATTAGTTAAGAACCGCGGGTACGTTTTTTATTATTATTTCCTCCCCCCACCCCCCCGTTCGGTTGTTTGCGGCTCGAAATTCCCTCGTGACAATATATACATGGTAACCGTAAATTACGCGACATGTATACGCCGCGTTCAGTGCGTATTTTACTTAAGAGACAACCCTCGCGCAGGATTATAATATCCTGGCCCTCGAACTCTATATACGCACGTATATATTGCGTACGCCACGTTTTAAAGATTTATTCGAAACGTACCTAATACAACAAACAATTGCAGAACGTACTCGACAACGATTCCCGGAATTCGTACGAGTGTAGTAAATAAATAATTATTGTTTGTAATAATAATATCGTATTAATAACGATGATAATAAACAGACGGCGAACGTACGAAATGAATACTTTTTTTTTCGCGTCGAGAAACATTGGTGAACAAAAAGGTTATTATAATAATAGATCGTGTTCACGAATTCGCAACGTGTGTGTGTACGTACGGTCGACCACGAATCACGTGAAATTACCTATATATATAAAAATGGAGCCAAAAATTTATAACAATTCATCAATCGAGAACTCAATTGGGAAATCCAATTAGGGGAGGTGCTCGAACGGGGATTTTGTGATGTACTTTTGAAATTTTTGTTTATAAATGGTTGCTATTGGTTATAGGAAAAATTCAGCCCGTTTATATGTACGTATACCTATACTGTAACCATAGTGACCATTATCATTGTTTATAAATTTTTTTGCGAATCATTTTCGAAAATTCAACCCCTGAGGTGGTAAAAAGGGTAAAGTTAGAAAAAATCGCCTAGCCAGAACCGCTGGAACTTTGAGTATCAAATTTGGTCAATAGTTTGGTTTTATTTAGTAGAGACATCTTCAGAAATATGAATGTTAATCAATACTGTGCGC
This sequence comes from Drepanosiphum platanoidis, assembly GCA_948098885.1. NCBI lineage: Eukaryota > Metazoa > Arthropoda > Insecta > Hemiptera > Aphididae > Drepanosiphum > Drepanosiphum platanoidis. The sequence continues at coordinate 1,254,509 of OX402536.1, forward strand.
GGGCAAAGCTGTGCGGGGACAGCTACGTAGTTTAAAATAATAATATTGCCGGCGATATTATTTATTTCTATATTTAAAAACTAAATTATACACTCCATTAAAAAACACAACAAAGCAGTTAAATTACCTCTATTCACATGAGAATCACGTACGCGCAACAGACAATCGTAAAACTTCATGTTGCTAAAAAAAAAAAAAACGTCGTTTTATTTATTATTATAATTTGTTGTTTTTTTTTTTTTTTTCTACTCGAAAATCGTTTCTAATGATATTACGACGCGCGTATTACAAATGGATATTTTATTTTTTTATTTCTTCTCGTCAAAACCATCGTACCGTACACAATAATATTGTGCGCGCGTGTTCTCGTCAACACGGTTTTATAAATTATATTACAGAAAAGGGAACAATCCAAACGTTTCCGTATACTCGGTTCGTCTGTCGATTGGAATTCGGGAAACGCGGGTGTTACTTTGAAACAGATTGCCGGTTGTGGATTTTCGCAACAGAGTTTTTTTCGAACGAAACGTTCTTCTGCCGAAAAATTGTCGTCGACATCAAACGATCGATCCGTCATCGGCAGTGTCGTCAGCGTGACGATATAGATTTGGAAAACTCACTGTTTTTCTTCTTTCGCGAACGCTTACGTTTTCGGTGTGCCCGCGCGCATCGGCATCGGGCCGAGTATTGTTCAAAAAATCATTCGTCTAAAACGGTCGTTTGTTATGTATCCAGTGCCGCAACAATTGGGTGTGCAACGTGTGCGATGCACACGGGCCTCCGGTTCTTAGGGGCCTCCCAAACCATAAGCTAAAAATTGAAGATTGTCCGTTTCAAAATGAATTTAGCCTATATCGGTATTCTTCTACTTCCTCGTGGCTCGTACCTCGAAAGTTTTTTGATTTTTTTGTAATTGTTTTCAATGAATTTATTATTAGCAAAAGTAGAATATGATAATTAATATCATGCAAGCTTCATTGGATCTGTAAATAATTCGGTTTTATAGTAAAACGTACAAATTATTATAGGAATAAAATTACGAAAATGATATTATAAAGTATGACATAATTTTTTGTAGAATAATAGTCATTATCGCAGGGGCCCCTCTCTGTTATAAGTTGTTCATTATTTTTTTGATTATTCGTTATACTAATTTATAGAGGAGGTATTAAGAAGCTCGAATTTTTATAAATTTACATAATTTATTCTTCTGATCGGTTCCGCGAATCCGTCAAATATTTAAGTTATAGTACTAAAAAATACTAAAAAATTTCTGTAGTAATACAAAGATCAATTAGTAACGAATATATTATTAATTTGGGGCCTCTAAATAAATCCTTGCACACGGGCCTCAGAATTCATAATTGCGGCACTGTATGTATCGTAATTGTTGTATTGAAACCGGCCGCGTTTTTTACACGCCGACGACGAGTGTCCGACATGTGATTTAGTGTACTTTTTATTCGTTCCGCGGAGAACGATATAGCGACACGCGTCGAGTCACGCCGCCGCCGTGGCCGAAAGAAACTTCATAATTCAAATCGGTGGCCAACAGTTTGTGTTGTTGTTCGTGACGTTGCCGTGACATCGTATAGCGCGAAATTAAGTTGTTACGTTTTCCGACACGACTGCGATCGCGTACACGAGACGTGTACGCAAAACATTTATCAACGTGCGGGATAAAGCGGATCGTGTAAAATCCGATAATATTTATCCCAAAGTTTTCGGTATATATTATTCAACGCGTACACGTGTGCACCACACACACACTACTCTCGCTTTATATTATAGAGGAAAGCATGTCTATATGTTTCTATATTATTCATAAACGGCGGCGGCGGCGGCGGCGGTGTGGTACGTGCGGAGAACGGGCTGTACTCGGAAGTCATAAAATATAAATCGCACGCGTCACACATACGCCGCTGCAGTAGGTACACCGCGTATATTATAGTTGTTCGCGCCGACTAACGAAGGGAATATTATGTCTCGAAAGTATTCGGTCGCACTATTAAAACGGTATAGGTGTATAGAGTAGGTTTTTAATTAAATTTCGCTTTTCGCCGAAGACGTTTCTTGAAAGCGTCTTTGTCAGATTTTTCACTGCCGTGAAATCTTGTTATTGCACAGTAGGTGCGCGCCGAAACGATGAAAGCGTAGTGTGGTGGTGGCGAGGACGAGGCGGTCTTTACGGTCTGATATCAAATCCAATTATAATATTAAGAAAAAAAATTGGAATTGTTTTTATGAAATAGGTCGACCGGTATGGTAAATGATTTATTCTCGCGGAGTGAATAGGTGTTGGGGGGAATGTAATTTGCTCGGGAAGAAAATTGAAATGATTTCAAAAGGAAATTGGTTTCATGAGAGTCGTCAATATTAAAACAGAGACTAATCAGTGGCTCTTCTACTCGGATGTCTGTTTCAGAAACAAATGAGAGAAGTTGATGAAAAAAGAAGAAAAATTCAAATTAAAAATAAGGAAAAAAGGAAAAACGTTCTTTAGAGCAACCCCGACGACGACGACGACGACGTAGTTATATCGTTTTTAATTTTATAATAATAATTATAATCGCCGGCGATTTTAGATTGGCAAAATATTTCGCGGAAAAAAAAAATAAATACAAAAACAACGCCGCGCGCGCCGTTTGATTTTAATCGCTTTGATATTACTTTTTTCTATTTTTTATTTATTTTTTCTGTTCGATTTTAAATCGATAAGGTCTCGCCGGTAATTTTTACATCTACTGGCCTTACAAAAACCACAGAACGAGGTGACTAAATATAATCGTTTAAACGATAATCATCGCCGACGCGATAGAGTGAATTGAGAAAGATAATTAAAAATAAATATTCGTCTACAATAATAATACGAGTTCGTATCGTCGGTCGTTTTTTCGACCGTTTTTTCAGTATAGTTTTTCTAACGCAAAGCGACACGAAACAGAAAAAAAAAAAAAAAATTCGACGAGATAAACGCGCACAAATTCTTTCGTCGTCAACCTTTATTATAGTACTATTTATTTCTTTTGATGAAATAATAAGCGATTCCGGGTAATACTACTTTAAAATCGTCATAATATGCTCGTTGAAAGTTTTTTCTCTCTCTCTCTATAAAAAACTGTTTGAAACGATAATATTTTCATCGATCAATATCGACCGATTTATAATATATTATACGCGGGTACATTTAAATAATAAATAATAAACTCTTCGACCCGTGGTAAATGCTCTCGTAATTTCAATGCGAACGTATGGGAATTATTTAATCATATTATACTTTTACGTCTCGATTGGCAATCGTATTAGATGATCGGGTATTGGGATACGCCGATTTACATCGCAACGAATTCCGATCGGCGGCGGCGGCGGCGATAGTTTTTCGAAATACGACGGATCGCCGCCGCCGCGCCGCGCCGTTGCTTTCAAGTGTATACGTACAAAACGTTTGTGCGAGATAAAAAGGACTTATGGTCAGAATTTCCAGATGCTCTTATCGCTCGAAAGGATAATCAGCCGTCCTTTTTTTCTCTCTCTACCTCTACACCTCGATACGCGCCCTCTGTTTGTACTCTGTCACTTTGACCGAAAGCACACGGCCGCCAATCGTTTTAATTGAAAATATAAAAATAACGCGGGCTCGTTAAGAAGAAGGTCATCACTCCCGATCCACACCTGCCGCGTGATCATACTGTATACGTGCAGTGCAATGTATCTGAAAAAATCAAATTGAAAAAATTAAAACAAATCGGGCCGATCACGTGCTCGGGGAATGCATATTTTACATATTATTATTATTATAATAATTTTTTGGAAGCTGGTATTCTCGCGCGCCACCACCAGTTGGAATACAGTGGACACTATCGAATTACGCATTATTGACTCGAAAACTCTTTGATTTGCAGTCGCGTTGGTCAATTCGCGTGTAATATATGCTCGTTGTCGTTGATCATTTTTACCAATAATTTATTGTTATTGACGAACAAACGCGTTTTCATGTCATTTATTTTGTTACAGATAAGCAGAGGATGGATTTTAGGTCCAGAATTGTGTGACATGTGGACTTCGAGTGATGTGCTGTGTTGTACGGCTTCGATACTCCATCTCGTCGCGATAGCTGTTGATAGGTAATGTTGTATTACCTACCAAAACGTTTTTTTTTTTTTTTTTTATTTTACGAAAACGCACGTTTGAAATACCGTAGTGTTGAATCGAAACGACGCGAAACATAATGAATTGTCGCGGTTTTTCGACGTGATAATAATAAATTATTATTGACGTTAATTATTTGTACGTAGATATATAGTATGCCGGATATAAACTCGCGATATTCGAAAACTATCACGTTCGAAATAATGTAAGTAGAAAACAGAAGCTAAGAAAAATAGCACAAAGAGAAGTCTAATGAAAATAAGGTTCTTTGCTCTAATGGAAAACGGTCGACGAGGAGAAGAACAGACTCGAAATAATTAGTTTTTAACTTTTTTTTCTCCGCGCGCCGCCGCGCCGTACACATTTCGCGTGAATGATTTCGACCAACACAAGCGATTATAGTCGTACGCCATTATAAAGACGCCCGCGTTACTCGGACGACAGCCGAGATCAAAGTTATCCGGCGATTTTTAGACGTTGAGTTTTAAAATCGCGCGATAATGATTTGCGAATCAAACGGATATAAAAAGTTTACACAAAAAAAAAAAAAAAACCAATTATACGTATTACGTTCGATTCTCGATATTCTGCGTGAGTTTACAATATCTAAATAGTGTTTACACAGTTAACGATTTTCCCCCGTCTGGCCACTCGTTTTGTTTAAATTTAAACCGTCCTTTTGAAAATTCGAAAAACCGATTGATTTCATAATTTTTTTTTTTTTTGATAAATAGAAAATAGAAAAACGTCACTTAACCGTCGTTGGTAAATAACAAAAAGAAAAAAAAAAATGATTAAAAATCGTTTTAATTTGATTTGAAGTTATATTATAATATTCCAAGTACATTCGTTTCAGTGCTGCGGTGAGGCATTTCGCGCATACTTTCGGCGAGACGAACGTCTCGGGAATAATCTCATACGGTTCCGAACGTTTCCTAGAAACTCTATTTCCACATCATTTTTTTTTTTTTTTCGTTTTCTTCATTTTCCGCTATAAAGATATTAAAAATGTCATTTACGGCGGCGTGACAACATTTATTATATTTTAATGTTATTCTATGAAATACACTCGTCAACGCTGCCGGCACGAAATATTGCAGAAACATTCTGCGTTAATTTAGCGAGTGGATGGAAAATCAAGTTCAAGTGTTCGACGTAATACTGAGAAATGGGCTTTGAATTTTCAATTCGATCTAATCGGTAAATATGCTTTTCGGGTGAACATATTTCGGCACACCGCGCCGCGCCGGCGAGGCAGAGATCAAATAAGCAGGCGAACAAGTAAGGGAGAGAGAGAGAGAGCTGTTAAAATGAAATGTGGGTAGGCGTACACACACACGTACACGGGACCAGCATGGTCTCTGCAGTTATGTTTGTTGACGACAAATACGATAGACGCCAGACGTTTTCGTTTCGACGGAAGTGGCGACAGAAAATTAAAATTTCAAACTTTAAAAGTAACACTAATTACTGCCCGAAAGAAAAGAGAAATGAAAAAGAAAAACAATCGGATAAAATAAAATTGATCGTGAAAAGTTTTTTCCCCCCACCCCCCTCTCTATCTGTCTAAAGAAACTGATAAATTGAAATTTAATATTTATTCTTATCCGTTGTACGTACCTCCTACCTATTAAATCGCGCCGGCGCGCGGTGGTTAAAACGAATTTAATATTTTATTAACGACACGGGCGGGATACGTCCTGACGGCGCGGCGGCGACTCATTAGCTCATTTAAACACTATTTATCGCGAATAAAAATCCACTGGAACAATAAGGAAATAAAAAAAAAATTCCATTAATCGTATTATTTGAGAGATTGAAACGATTGAACAAATAATAAATCAACGGAAAAAGCATAAAAAAATAACCATTGAAACACGCATTTTTATCTTTTAAATTATATCGAGTTCTGTTCCTCGAGTCAAGATATGATTTTAAATAATAATAATAACGTTTGATGAAAATGTCGAGTTTTTTATTATGATTATTCGATTTCGAGTTAGAATAATGTTCGGATAAAGACGAAAAATAGATTTCTGTAAAGGGAATTTTGAAATTGACCGACCAAAGATTAGACCGGGAACACTGTCTGAAATTATAAAAACAGGAACGTTTTTCCAATTCAAAAATGTCAAAATCATTCTTGGCTTCGATCAACATCTAGAAATCCTTATTTTCAACGCAATCTGCTGTGTTGTGTTTTTTAAAACAGTTTCCGATCAATCGATACATATCTTGTATTTTTTTAAAAAAAAAAAAAAAACGTATATATTATTTAATAATTTTATCGTAATTCAAGTCGAGATTCGATGGTAAAAACATATTTTTACTCAAACGAGATAAATTAATTTCGGTAAGTGGTAGACATTATATAGTCGCATAAAAGAATTAGTCACATCAAGTATTTTTTTATCATTCGTCACGTTTGCGTATTTGATTTTTAAAATAACAATAAAATCCGAAACAAACGCGGTGCACTGACGAAGATGTAGAAAAATAATGATTAAATCATCGATTTTTGAAAGCCGTTAATGCCTTTTGTGGTTTCGGGTACCCGCAGGACTTTTCTACTCCGTTTAGACGTGTTGTGAAAACGGTTCTAAATTTCAATTCGCGTGTTGTTGTGCCGACGACGACGACGTGAAATTCGTCCCGATGAAACGCGTTCCTCTCCGTCGCGAATCGCATCGACTTCACGCCGCGCGCCGGTACGAACGACATCACTACGACCTTTGACGGTTATTGCCGACCGTCGTCGACGAAATCGTCTCCACGTCTGACGTAAGGACGGCCAGACGAACGCGCGAATCTTGCGGTGGTAATGAAGGTCGCTAATTAATTTTTAATACCGCGCGCGCGCGCGCTTAAAAGATCAAACGCCGCAGCCGGGAAAACAATTAAACGCGGCGGGATGGATTTTATCGCCCGACGCGGGTGGTAAAATTACTTTTCTTCTTTTTTTTTAATTACGACGACGCGACGTGCAAAACGATTCGCGAAATAATACACGTATGTATATTCTCTCTCCGTTTGACCGCGCTGTCCGAAAATAATACACGAAAAGAGTATAATCGCGCGACGATATACTAATGTGTACGCGATCAATGGCTCTACATTAAGATGCCGTCGAACGTTTTATGTCCGTACATTATATATTACTAGCTGAATAACCCGGCTTCGCCCGTGTGCAGTATAACTTTTTATTTTATCAGTTTTTTTTTCATTTTTACCCCTTTTAACTCCGGTAGGTGTCGAATTTCGAAAAATCCTTTCCAATGGGGTCTCCACTATATAAAACGAAACTGCTGCCCAAATTTCATACTCAAAGCTCCAGCAGTTCCAGCCATGCGAATTTTTCTAGTTTCACCCTTTTTACCCCTTTTAACCCCCTTAGGGGTCGAATTTCGAAAAATCCTTTCCCATGGGGCCTCTGCTATATTAAATGAAACTATTGACAAAATTTAATACCACAAAGCTCCATTGACTCAGGATTTTTTCCATTTTTACCCCTTTTAACCCCCTTAGGGTTAATTTTCTCCATAATTTATGCTATAAACCCGCTCCCCGACATTCTCTATCATTTAAAAAAAATTTGAGCCAAATCGGCCCAGCCGTTCTCAACTGATTCAATTTCCAATTTTTTGTCTCCATTTTTATATATATAGATTATGGATGATTTATCATTTGACATACGTATAATATAATATCTCGTGTCGGTTTACTTGAAACCGTGAAGTTTCTCACGAAAGAAGCTTTCGAAAGTTTATACGGTAACATCGTACACACATTATTATTGTCTTTAAACTCGACACGCAGGAGTTTACCCCCCGCCGCCGCAGACGTTTTCTTCTGTACTTGGCAGGTCGTAAATCAGATACGTCCATTCGGCTAGATAAGGATTTAATTTAGATGTGTGACGTAGTAGTGTTTTTGATAAAAAAAAATACAAAAATAAAAAAATACACAATTTTGAGTGGGAGTTTTTTTTTTCATTTTTTTTTTTGTCGCCTTTTAATGTAACGATAATGACGGAAAAATTGATTTTCTCCCCGGACGTTTTGATAGTGTAAAGTATAAGTGGCGAACGGTTTTCGAACGTAATAATATATTATTTTTTTCGTCCCCGAACGACGAGCGTTTTTCAGTATCGGAAATTCGTCTATTCGGCTCGCCTCGACTGCAGACCGGACGGCAAACCGACGAGCACGTTACGGTTTATGTTATGAAATCGAAAAACAAATCGTAAACATTGCGCTCGTTTGGTCGTCGTTTAGAAATTAACAAATTAACAGTTTTATTATCACGTCCAAAAGAAAAGACGACGAAAACATTGTGAAACGCGTATACACGTCGTATGACGTACGTACAACAGTGTACTGCTCGTGAAAACCGCACTCGAGATAAAAAAAAAAAAAAAAGAAAAAGTTTCCGACAACTTTGCCGACAAACAATTGAGCCCGTCGCCGTCGCCGTGTCGTAACGTATCGCCGCCGCAATGTGTTGAGCAATAATGACGATAACGACGAGTTTATAAACACATTTCATTGTATCGCAGACGTTTTTAATAATCTAATTGCTTTCGCGTCGCCGCCGCCGAGTTCTCCCGTTTCACAACGGTTTATTTATTTCGACGTTCGTTCTGGATTTCATTCGGTGCAATGGCCTAACGTCGAAATTTTACAACAAAAAAACTAATAATCGATATTGTTTTCACCTCTCTGGAAAATCTCCCGCTCAAAAAGCCAATAACGGAGCAAATATCTCTGGAAAGTAAAATACAAAACGTACCGACGCATAATAATAATCACATATTTACCGACCTCGTATAATATCGCTGCGCGACACGTGAAATTAAACCTGACTGGCTAGAGCGTCGCGCATTATTAAAATATAATAATATATATTTTTGTTTCGTACCTTCCGGAACGTGTCGAGCCGGCCCGCTGCCGGGCGGTCGCTTTGCCCGGGCGAACACGGAGAATTTCGTCGATAATTTCCCGATCGTCATTAGACGTCGTCGTCGTCGTCGGTATGGTCGTAGCTAATTGTGCGACATTGTGAGGGGGAGACGACGCGCGTACGTAATAATATTCTAGACGTCAAAACACTTTCACGAAATAATATTATCGGCGACAGAAAATCGCATTTCCGTGAACAATATTATTTTGTTATTGGTCCTCGCCGACTTTCCTTACGCCGCGCCGCAGTCGAATAGAAACTTTAAGGCCAACATAAAATACGAGTGCCCGAGATTATTCAAGTCGGCCGAGCCGATTTCTTTTTTTCCAAGCCATTTCTAATGGGTTTATTTTTAATTTATTCGTCGTACTCACATTATAGTCGAGTAATTTCTAATAAAAAAAAAAAAAAAAACCGCGCACACGTTAATTTCGGTACGAAAATCCCGGGATAATAAAATCGAATCGAGTACTGCGATTCCAGACGGACGAAACGTTTGTAAAAATAAATGAAAACATCAGACATAAAATAATAGTAGTAACGAAAAGACGTCGTGTGTTTTTTTATTGAATCGGCATTTTGAAAGTGTGAAAAAATATTTTTTCTCTTAGGACTATTGAAATCGTTCAAAAGACGTGTGAAGTCTTTAAAAGTCTCAAATTAAATATTCGCATCGGATCGTGCATTATTGATTTTCCCAATTAATTTACATTATGCCGTATAGTTATTAGTTTATCGAGTTGCCTTTGGTGAATATATTTTACATTTTCTCACCGTATTCGATTATTAATATTTTCGGGGAAAAGAAACTGTGAAATAAAATATCTTTGAGATTATTTGCCGTTTAATTTCAACCGGAAAGAAAAATCGCAGTGAGAGTTTGAAAAACATGACGATTAAAAAAATGAACGTAATCGTATACGTCCTATATGACTATTAGGGGTTGTTGATTTCACGTTAATTTAATTTTTTTTCTATTAACTCCGAGTTAGAAAGCGACACTGCCTCGCACTCCGAGCGCGTATCCGGGCTCGGAATATAACAACCGCGAGCAACAATGTTCGCCTTAATCGCCGCCGTCGGTTCGCCCGTTGATATCGAGTAATTATAAATGGTTTTGTAATTACTTTTTTCAACTCGTTTTAGTAGTATCGACTTTTTTTTTCTTTTTAAATTATTATTATTTTAAATTTCCCGTACATTTAACGCTAATTAATTTTATTTCATATTATTCGAGCTCGGCAAACTTCCTAATACCGTTTTTCTAACCGCCGTCGTACTGCAATAATTATTAGTGATATACTTATTTTTCATTATTATTATTATCGCGGCGTGTTTATTATTATGTAAATTATTATAAATAAATACGAGTAGTAGTCTCGCGTGTACGACGCGCGTGGAAATTAAACGCGACGTACACACTCTCTCGCACGCGGTTCGACTGAAACGTTCATGAATAAAACAAACCCGTAAATTTCTATTCATAATGTATCCCATTACATACGATAAATTTCATATCGTTTTACGCGATAAACGGTTACGAATACAATAATAATTCACGTACACGTTTATTTCCATGTCGTTCCGTACATTTGTAATATTATAATATCCGATGTATTGCGTTCGAGTCTCGGGACATCGTTTTTTACAACACATTACGATTCGAATTCTTCGAAACGATTATATTAAAAATATTATCCGACCAACGTTTACTATGGAAAATTACGCGGTTAGTACACTAATTAATCATTATATCGTACGAATCTCTCGTTCGGTCGTGCGTTTTTCAGATTAACTAACGAAACTGCGTTGTGTAATATTTTTCTTTGAATTGAAAAAAATTACCGTGTCCGTCGTCGTTTCGACGACGACGAAATCGAACACGTGAAAATAACTGGCTGGGGTCTCTGACACAATAACCTATGAAACACGAGAGTTGAAAACGGTTTGAACAAAAACTTTTTTCAATTAATTATACTCAATCGAAAAAAAACACCGAATGCCCCACCGAACGCTGCAGATAAGAGTACGCGATACTCGTCGCACACTTTCGATTTATGGAATGGACTTAATGAAATTTTCGGAATTCTTTTCGAACGCAGTGTTGTGAAAAGTACGGAAAAAACACACACACGCGCGCGCGCGCGCACTTAATTACAGAGCCACCGTTATATTATTTGAACTGCCTAATTCGCGAGCCGAGAATTTAAAACACCCGGACAACGAAACAACGTTGAAAGTAAATTATATCTGTTGATAAAATATTCGACGGGGAAAAAACCGTGTCAACGTGATTTAGGTGCGCGCCGAGAGGGAGAGGAAAAAAAAAATACGAGATAGTCCGTGTTGATTACAGAAGCGATTAGGACGGAATAGCTTAAGTGGCGGCGGCGGCGGGACGGTCGTCGCGGAGAGGAACGAGGAGCGAAGAATATGTGTGTGTTCCGGGATTTTCATTGTTTGCGAAATGTATTTCTCTCCGTGTTGAACTGCAATTTCTGCAGCGCCGGTAATTATTGGACATCGTTCGAGGAAAGGGGATTACGGCTGCTGCGCGCGTAGTGAGGGCAGGGCAAAGCTTTGAATAAAAGTATATGTACGAAAAGAGAAAGAAAAACGCGCCACATCGCGCGTATAGGCCGCGGCGGCGCGGCGCGGCGCCGTTCATTTCTATCGGCCATCTCGTTTAATCGTCGGCGACGATCTCGACGTGTAATATTACTATGTAATCGCTTTCGATCGAGCGAGTTCGACGTTTACTCCGCGCGACGAGAGTGACGAAAAAAGTATGATAAACAGTATTTTTAACACGTCGCGCGGTAGACGTGTCTGATTCGAATCAAACATTTTATCGATCGCCCAAAAGGATTTGACATTCAATACGGATTCGATGTTTTACCAACGCGTTTAATGAAATCTGTTTCGAACGTTTTGTACTTTCGATCGAACTAAAAACATAATATTGTTTTTTTCTTCTTTACTCTCGCAGGTATTGGGCCGTGACCAACGTCGATTACATTCACACGAGAAACGGTCGAAGGATAGTGGGCATGATAATCGTGGTGTGGTGCGTGGCGCTGGTGGTGTCGTTGGCCCCGCAGTTTGGCTGGAAAGACCCGGACTACCTGGACCGTATCAATATCCAACAGCGGTGCATGGTCAGCCAAGACATCGGCTATCAGATATTCGCCACCTGTTCCACGTTCTACTTGCCTCTGCTGGTCATCCTGTTCCTTTACTGGAAGATATTCAAAATAGCCAGGAGAAGGATCCGCCGGAGACGGGCCCAGAGGAACGCCATGCTCGAACACTCGAGGTTAGACCGCCACCGAGCATTATAAATAGCGCGTACTACCCACTATAATGAAAACCGACCGGGTGATAAACGAGTAGATCGGACCGAAACACAATAGGCGTAGTCGTAAGACACACGAATCGCGCGGCGTGTATTCTTAATTTTGAAATACATTTCTAATACGACCTGACGCGTTCAATGCGATGATGTTCGATTAACGTCATCGAACGCCCCGCGGGGACAGAGAGCACGAAACAATGCCGTGTCAGGTACGGAGGCCGCGTTTTGTAGTCGATTTTTGCGGAAACCCCGCGATTTCGGCGGTCGGTTTTTTAATTGCCTTGATTATTAGCCGGCCGAGTTGATGAATCGTGGATTTTGCCGCCCATGACTTTGTGTCGATCCGCGGCGGCGGTCCTCTATCTCGCGAGGAGTTCGGTTTTTAACTTGCCAACCACACTGGACTCAACGATTAATCGGTCCGATCCACTCGTTATAAAATTTCCGCTTGATTTTAAACTGTACGTTTTCCAAAAAACCGCGGCCGTGGTTTGCGCTGATTTCAGGTCGAAGAAGCCGGCGGCAGACGAGGCGGCGGCCGCGGAGCCGAAAAAGTGCGGTTTCTTCCGGAAAGCCGTGTTCCTGCGGATCAAGAAGAAAAAGGAAGTGGAGGAGACGGCCGTGTGCTCGAGCATCGGCTTGATCGACGGCCATTCCAGCTGCTCCATGCCCGAGTCGTCTCAGGACGGCGGCGGCGGCGGCGGCGGCCAGTCCAAGGCGGGCAACGGGAGCGGCGGCAGCGGCGAGGACAACAACAAGACCACCGCGTTCACCATCACCGCGAACCACGACCTCGGGGCCACGCATCACCAGCACCAGCACCACCACCACCACCACCATCAGCACCACAATCACCAGCAGCAGCAGCAGCACAATCAGCTGCAGCCGCCGCCGCCGCCGGCGATCGAGGACGACGGGCCCACGGTGACGGAGCCCGCGGGGGCCGCGGTCGGAGGCCCGGGCCGGCACACGGTGATCGAGATGAACGTGAACCGCATGTGCGTGCCGCCGGCGGCCGCGCCCGCGCGCGTCAAGACGAAGCGCGAGAAGAAGGAGTCGCTGGAGGCGAAGCGCGAACGCAAGGCGGCCAAAACGTTGGCCATCATCACCGGCGCGTTCGTCGTGTGCTGGCTGCCGTTCTTCATCATGGCCCTGGTCATGCCCCTGTGCGACGGCTGCTACATCAACGAGTACGTGTCCAGCTTCTTCCTGTGGCTGGGCTACTTCAACTCCACGCTGAACCCCATCATCTACACCGTGTTCAGCCCCGAGTTCCGGCTGGCGTTCACCAAAATGATCTGCGGCACCACGTACCGCAGATAGTCCCGCGACCAAAGATCCTGTTGACATTTCATCGTCCTGTATATAATATTATCGTCCTGTCAGATCGTATATAAAGCAGCGGTTCCCGCTCTCTGTGAATAATAGAACACGAAAGACAGAACGAAAAATAAACCTCATTCCGACCCGAGTACGCAACTAACTTGATGAATGCATTTTTAAACTAGAACCGTGGTGCACAGTTTGGGAACCGCCGTTATAAAGGGTCTTTCAATAAGGACGCTCGATCTTTCGTCATTTTTTTTTTTGTTATTTTTTAAACAACGTTTTATGGCAATTATGTATGAAAATAACATTCGTTTTGAACAGAGTACCGAAATCCGCACCGAACAGTGACTTTCTCGGGTCGCGTTTTGTTCTGGTGTGTCTCGTGCGGATCGGTATATCGTCCCGAATCCGACAATTCCGTTTGTATCCATTCATCCGAAAATGGGCCTCGTTATTTGGGTCGTAAAAATATAAATTTTAATTATGAGCGCACGTTGTTCAACACTATAAAACCGTTCGTGGTGATTTGCCGTACCATATTGTTGAACATTCCCGATAAAAGTTCGAGCGTCTCTATTGAAATACCCTATATTATTGCTCGCGTACTTGCCGACCGAAGTAAGTATATACGTATAATATCGGCGTAAAATCGACAAGCGCGTACGTGAGTGTGGTGGGGCGAGTGTTTATTAATCGCGGAAAAAACAAATCTGCCGTCATATTATCATAAGGCCGACGACGGAAACGTTTCAAAACAAGAAGTCGTTATGAAAACGTTATCAAAAACAATTCTCGAAAGTCAAAAACCCCCGAACAAATCTCTACGGTGACAACGGCAAACCGTTACGTGTGAACGTATTCTGAGTATTTTTATCGCAGCGGCTCAGTCACATTTTTCTCGTATTCATTACAAACCGTTATTCCATTTCCTAAACACGTTCCGAGATCGTTTACAAATGTTGGTTTTAATTACAGTGTGTTTTGGCCGGTTTTCCACAGTGGCGATTGATTTTTCTCCCCGCTGTTCCATATTCGTTTTAAGACTTTTGCGCGGTTTCCCTTCGTTTCCGGCGATTTTCACGGTATCTCGACGCGAGGTCGTGGGCAGAGGCGAAACGGGCACTAAAAATCGCCTATAAAAAATCCCACGACCATTGTTCGGTTTTATTTTTTCCGTACGTCTTTCTATGATTTTCATCATGTTTATTACGTCGATTTTTTTTTTTTTTATGGGCTGCACGCGTCGTCGGCGCCTACCGTCGCGTTTTGTACAGTGACTGACGACGCAATCGGTCGACGATGGTTTTCCGAAAACGCCTATAGTTGATCGCTCTTCGCCGTTTCAATCCCGTTTCAAAATTATATAGATCGCGCGGTCAATACGACCGCCGCCGCCGCCGCCGTGCGAGTTTCGTTTCTCGATCGAATTCGGTATGAGATTAAAATATATTATAACAGTGACTCTCGACCGCGCGCCGATACTCGAAATCGCGCGCGTCTTCTGAGGGAGAGAGAAGACCGATAAAACATAATATATTTCGTTAATTTCTCTATCGGCGACGATTCGCTGCTTTTGCCGCGTTTCCCGCCGCGGACTCTCGAATCGAATCGAAACCCACAGGAACACGCTCGGAAAACGGCTGCTGCTTCTTCCGACGAGCGGCCGTCCTGTAAAGCGAACAATATGAATTTAATTATTACATAATATTATTTTTGTTCGCGACTTTCCATTTTAATTTCGACCGCGACACGTGACTCGGAGAGGCAGCTGCTGCCGGCGTGGCGTGCGTGAAAAATATTTCGCCGGGCCGGAGAGCGATGACATCGGGCGACCGAAATTTCGGCGGTCGATAACGCGCCTCCCCGCCGCCGCCGCCGCCGCCGCCGCCGCCGTCGTCCTTTTGCGCACACGTTAAAACCTCGTTTAATCCTTTTCGGCCCGTCGTTATGATTGTTATTATTATTATTATTTTCAGGGAGAATAACCGACGAGATATAAATTATTACACAACGGGTTCGCGGGCAACGTTTTGCTTAACCGTAGTACACCTATACGTCCCCCGTGGGGAAAAAAACCGCAATGACATGACGTTGAAAAAAAAAAAAAAAAAAATGAAAAGAAAACTCACGCTTTGTACATTTTGTTTTCGCAAAAAAAAAAAAAACCCGTGTAAAAAAACAAAACCATTTTCGTATATAATATATATTATTATTATATTATATTTTAATCTTATTGCTCTTTAAACGGATTCCTCGACGCACAGCGCTGGGGATCATAATAATTATTTAAATAAACATTTTGTATGTATAATATCTCGCAGGTGACGAAACGAGAAGATTGCCTTTTTATGTTTTTTTTTTCTGTTTTCTGTTTTCTGTTATTTTCCTCTTAGCGTTTTAGTTGATATTATTATTATTATTATTATTATGTACAGAGCTTGTGCTGTTGCTACTGCTAACTGCTGCTGAAAAGTCAAGTCCGAGCTCGGCAGCGGATCGGCTACTATTTCGTTATTAAATCGTTTAAATAATATTATAAACTAAAATATAATATAGCTATTATATATAATATAATATATATAAAATAAATAAATAAATAAATACTCGATATGTGGTTTTTACCGTTAAACTATATTTTATCCATGTCGCACAATGGAAAAATCGTACGATTGGCATTTTGTACATAATACGTATATACAATTAATTAAATTCGCTATTATAGCTTGACGTTTTTTTTTTTTTGGTTTGGTTTTTTTTTTTTTTTTGTTTTTATTTTGTATAAAAATAAACGGTGCAATATGTAATATGAAAATGTTTTACACACAAAAAAAAAAAAAAAAAAACAACAACTTTCAAACGTGGCCAGTCAAAACGGATGGTGGAGTTAAAAATAGATTCGAACAGTGGTAAGATAAGCTGTTATTTGCTCAGGAAGTTGTTTAAAATTATATTTTATTCTCTCTATTTATTCGCTGTATAAATTAGTTTTATTTACGACTCGCTCCCCCCCCCCCCCACCACCACCGGTCGTGCCAAATGCCGATGTAATAATGTTATTTTTTATTTTTGTTTGTTTAT
This sequence comes from Drepanosiphum platanoidis, assembly GCA_948098885.1. Taxonomy (NCBI): domain Eukaryota; kingdom Metazoa; phylum Arthropoda; class Insecta; order Hemiptera; family Aphididae; genus Drepanosiphum; species Drepanosiphum platanoidis. The sequence continues at coordinate 1,271,379 of OX402536.1, forward strand.
TGTCGGAGAGCGCGTATACACGAAATCAATTATTATTATATTGTGTAAAGAAATTTCCGACTTGAACCGTTTTGACCGCCAACGGTACTACTCGATTGATTTTTTCTCTCTCTCTCTCGATACTTAATAACGATATTATTACTATTATTATTAATTATAATAATTATTATTATCCAACAACATTGTCCCAGATCGTTTCGTTCGCGTGTCCCTCGTAATATCGTACGTTAATAAAATGATTATTATTATCGTCGAAACGTCTCGTTTCGCGTTTGATTTCTCGTCGTCGTCGGAAGTTATCATTTTGAAACGTTCAATTCTCTCTCGGAGCACACATCGCCTGGCGCGTTTTACGTTTACAAAACAATACAAAACTATCATTGTTATCATTACAATATGTTAGTCATTCGCACAAAGTGTATATTACCCACTGGATACAGTACGCCCTATTATTTATTGTTCGTGCCTAACAAAACGTGTTATTATTATCATTATTGTTTTCGTTATTGTTACGTTTATTTTCATCGTTATATTTTATTATTACTATTATTATTACTATTAGTGTTAGTGTATTTATTTTCGTTTTCATTGTGGACGATGTAATTAAATTTATTACTATTAAAGTTACGATTTTAATAAACCAATATAATTATTATTATATAACATTAAGTTTAACTATCATATTTTGTTGAAATGTTATATAATTATTTGAAAAAAAAAAAAAAAAAAAAAAAAAAACAATTGAAATGTATGTTAAACATTTAAAAAAAATAAAATAATAAACGAATTGGTTACTAGAAGCTAGCAATATGTGTGTAAAATATAAATTAAACTATCCCACGTTTTTACTGATGTCGATCGACAATACCGTATCAATGTTCTCAAGTACATCGGACTGAAATCGTATTCTCTCTCTCTCTCTTTCGACCAAGTAAATAAATTTTTCAGTCGCATGAATAGATTCGTCGATTCGATTGAATTTCAACTTTTACATATTATTTTCCAAACATCGACGACTCGAGTTTTGCGTGTGGTCGGAGATTTATCAATAACGTGCAGCGTGGTGTACCGCGTGAAACAGTAAGTACGACTATTATAGTAGTTTGTTCAAACTCGAGAGAAATATTTTATAAACTCATTTCGCATGCTCGATCGATCTATAAACCGAAAAAATATGTATCGAATATTAATTATATCTATACGTATGTATATATTATATAAAAATCGATGTACATTTGAATAAATTTTATAGCTCAAGATCCACCGAACCGATTTCGATAAAAATTTCAGGGCATATTAGGATTGATATGTAGATGGTTTCTGTGAAGTTTGTACGCTGTGCGACAAGTGGTTCCGGCGTTATGGCCTCTAAAGTGCAAAATATTAATCACACATTGTTATTGTTTTGCCATGGAGATATATTACGTATATAAACTCTATGCGGTTATGTTTTATTATTCGTTTCCGTGGCACGTGCGTCTATGACATTTTCTATTAATTAGTTTGAGATTTATTTGAGATTATTTCAATTATATGGATTTTGGTGTAAAAAATGCCACGACAATTGCGACGAGAACAACAGTATAACATCAATGAATTGCAAACATATTTTGTGAATTTAAATGTTCCCAAATTAAATGACCATCAAAAAAGTATTTAACTTTTTTCCAATTTTTTTTTTCATTGTTCCAAATACCTTTCCGAGTGTCGTCACGACGCCCGATTTTCAAATTTGACCCCTAAGGGTCAAAGTAAATCGAGTAAATTCATCAGTAAATTAAAAAAAAAACTGATAAAATAAAAAGTTATACTGCACACGGGCGAAGCCGGGTTATTCAGCTAGTTATGTATATCGAGTTGAAAAATAAATAAATCAATATTACGTTTACGAAATAATATTATATTCGATTTCTATAATATGTCGTTGTACGCGTCGAGTACGAGTGCACGATAATGTTGTGGTAAGTAATACGTGTACGTACGTATTCGTCGTTGCTTATATTACGAGCACAATACCTACCAATAATAATAATTATTATTCCCCGTCGGCGGCGTTATTATTTCGAATATTGTTGTAACCCGAGATATTTTTACCGCGTGTGTATGTACGTACGTACATCGGAACATCGGATAATGGTTTGAAAAACGTTCCGATCGATATTTCCATAATAACAGAGGGGCTTTCCGTAAACAATGTAAACGACGACGTACGCGCGTATTATTACGCTGCAGCTCTCATTATATATTCTTAAAATAAAAATAACATTCAAACGAAAAAATAATCATACTTTTGTGCAAAAGGTCCGGGGGGGGAGGGGGAGGGGCCTTGGAAACGACGCCGCGTCTTAATAAAATATAATATTACACTATTCACATGTTAATTTCTAACACGTGCCGCGAGTACGATATTGTTATTTAAATATAGTTTCGTTGTATTATGTTGTACGTTTTTTTATATACGTACATACGTTGTTTGCACGGCCGCCGCGACAGAAAATGTATACTTTAAACCGTAGGAAAACGTTAGAAAGAAAGAAAAAACGAAACTGACGATTATCAGTGCCGCAACAATTGGGTGTGCAAGGTGTGCGATGCACACGGGCCTCCCAAACCATAAGCTAAAAATTGAAGATTGTCCGTTTCAAAATGAATTTAGCCTATAATGGTATTCTTCTACTTCCTCGTGGCTCGTACCTCGAAAGTTTTTTGATTTTTTTGTAATTGTTTTCAATGAATTCATTATTAGCATAAGTAGAATATGATAATTAATATCATGCAAGCTTCATTTGATCTGTAAATAATTCGGTTTTATAGTAAAACGTACAAATTATTATAGGAATAAAATTACGAAAATGATATTATAAAGTATGACATAATTTGTAGAATAATATATTCATTATCGCAGGGGCCCCTCTCTGTTATTGCGAAATATTTCAAATAATTATCGTACGGATACTAGACTTGGATCATTGAATTAAGTTGTTCATTATATTTTTGATTATTCGTTATACTAATTTATAGAGGAGGTATTTAGAAGCTCAAATTTTTATAAATTTACATAATTTATTCTTCTGATCGGTTCCGCGAATCCGTCAAATATTCAAGTTATAGTACTAAAAAATACTAAAAAATTTCTGTAGTAATACAAAGATCAAGTAATAAATATATTATTAATTTGGGGCCTCTAAATAAATCCTTGCACACGGGCCTCAGAATTCATAATTGCGGCACTGACGATTATTAGTTTTCCACGTACACGGGACAAACAACACAATATCTGACCGTGGATCACAAGTGCGTATTCGAAAGACGTCGCAAAAAACAACCGTTTTGTTCGTAATATAGTAGCTATACTATGCGATTAATACTTTTAACTCGCTTCGTCACGAGTTATATACTCGTGTGTAATATAGTTATTGTACCGAAATTGACGTTGGAAAGAAAAACGTCTCGTTTTTATGCGAAATATTAAACACGAGCGGGTTGGCGGTACTCGACGCATTGCCGCGTGTCGATGTACAAAGATACGATACGCCGAACAAAGCGTTTACGATATTATGTTCGACGAGCGATAATCCATCTTGGAAACACTCGTTTTTTTTTTATGAAAACGCGATTTGACGTGAAAACGACTGGTTTATCCGACGGGCCGAGGAAAATATGACACGCGCGCGACGCGCCGCCGCACGATTCGTAAGATAATATTATTACCATACGTTTGCGTCGTCGGAGATGATAAAAATCTATAGTTTCGCGGCGTCACAGAGAGCTCGGCGCGGCGCGGTTTGACTAATCGAGACGCCCGCCCGTTGAAAAACGTCGCGAATATAGAGAGAGAGAGAGAGAAAAGTTTTAAAAAATTATAATATTCGTCTCGAGAGTACCAGAACGCGAGAGAATACATTATGCGACGCGAAGAAGAACGGGGGGGGGGGGGGGGTCGTTTCTTGTTGGACGGTGTTTTCCTTTCTTTTTCATTTTTTTTTTCTCGCGCGCGCGCCACCACCATATTATACCCGCGTATTGTGTGTTTCCATACCTGCAATACGAGAAAACTATTTTTCAGCGGTGGTGTTCCGAAACAGTCACTTAATAAATTAATAAGCCGGAAAAAAATCACCCTTTGCGCGAACGCCGCCGCCGTCGGTTCAAGAGTCCTCGATAATAAAATTGATCACTTTAAAGGACCGCGTTACCTTTCCCCCCCCCTCGATTTTCCGGGAAAGCGACTCAATCGCACGTTTTTCTATCCGACATTGCTGCGATCGCGGGCCCTCGAGATTATATTTTTATCGTTCGATGGGAAAAATTGTTTTTTTCTGCGAGTAAAGTTTATAGCGACAGCCAACGGGGCACAGTACGAGCAAAACGAGAAATTCACGCGGTATTAGTTTGAAATCGCGTCGGAAAGCGTTTTTCGTTACGGTCGTAATATTAGAATATTTATTATGTTTATTATTACGAGACGTTCGGCGGGCGTTTGGACAAAATATATCGGACGGTCGACGTTTAGTTTTTGTACCGTAGCGCTTTCAAACATAATAATGTCGAGCAGCAGCAGCAGTGCGCGTATCGGTTATACTCGGAAAAGCGTGCGCTCGTTCACCGCCAGAGCTCGTGGTTTACCGAACGTCGTCGTCGGCGTGGAAGTGTCCATTATTCAGTCGTCCTAGATATTGTACCGCCCAAAACGGTCGTATTATATTATCTGCGAAACCGTTTTCTCGCACCAACGCGAATTCGTAAGACTTCGTGATGCCGATCGTGTGTTTCTACTCGTGAGAGCGTGTTTTCGAGTCTATTCGCAGGAAAGAAAAAAGGAAAAATTTGTGGTTCTAGTGACAAACAGCAGATCGAACCCGATCCTCCGGCTGGCAAATCTGAAGTTCGACCGGCGGTGTTTTCGAGTTTTCGAAATTAAATATATTCTCCCGACGACCGACGGGTCGTCGTTCCGCTCTCGTCGGGTGCGCGCAAAAATATTCCAATAATATCTGTCGCTCGTCGTTGTGGTCGACGACACGGGGGGTCAGGTACCCCGGAACGTCAGTATTTGGTTTTTTCCCCTGCGTTCGTAATGCGTATTTTTGTGTTTTTTCTTTTCGCACAACGTTTTTGTACCCGGTACCGCGTCACAGTTTGTTTTCAAACGACTACCTTTTTATTTTTTGTTTTTAATACTTATACTCCCGCGTATTACGCGCGTACGAATTAACTCGGATTTCATGTTATTTCCTCCTACATAAACACGTATATTACGCTTCCTGGAAAGCGCTTTTTATTTTTATTTTATTTTTCACGGACGTTTTTTGGAAAAACTTCAAGTCTACAGAAATATTCTACTCTCCAGCCCCCGGTACACAGACGACGCGCGTGGGACGACCGAAAAATGAGCAGTTCCCTATATTGAGTAAACGTGAAAAATTATTTCAAGACAAATTATGTTTCGGTAAAATCAATAGGCATAGGTGTAAACTAGGAGACGGGGGGGGGGGGAGTCAAGAGACTGCCCTCTTATGGACTTTTAAGAGGACTCGATTGTTTGACGAGTGTCGAGAAACGAATCGATACTAATATATGATATATATTTGCGTATTATATTGGAGTTTTTTTTGATTTTTACGGAAAAATATGTGTCACAGAGTAAGGCTCGGACTTAAATTCGTTGGGACAAATTTAACGAAAAAGGACTTGATTTACAAAAAAAAAAAAAACTATTCGTGTCGTTATAGCAACAAAACAACGATTTTAAAAACGCAAAATAAAATAAATTCTAATATGTTGTTTTTAATTCAATGATAACGAATTTTGATACGAAGAGATTCAATTCGAAATTAAAATTATAGATTATTTTGTAAAGAAAAAAAAAGAAAAACTCGGTTATATAAAATTTAATCACATAAAATTATTTGATTTCGTATTTAATTTAGTACAAATTACACGTTCAAAATGATGAAAAGTGTTAAAAAACATTATTTTCGATTCGAGTACAAATAATTGCGTACTTTTAACATTGAAAAACGGCGAGTGTCCGCCACGACTAGATTTCCAATGGCAATTTAATATTTTAGACGTTTAAATTTCTTAAAACGGACGCAATCAACCGGTAAAGTCTAACGAAAAACTATACGAACAAACAAAACGTTTCGCGACGGTTCAAACGAGACTAAAACGACATGGACCGAATAAGAGGCTATTGCCTAAATGGGCGTTGCGATTAAAAAAATCTAGTCGATTGCGTTTGTTTGTTTGAACTGCGCGAAAAATATAAAATATATTTACGTATATTCGATCATAACGGACGACCATTATATAACTACCCTAAGCTCTCGCGATTATTATTTTCGGAATTTCATGTTTTCGATAATTTAAAACCCGGTTAGTTTTGAAATTATTTTAATCAAACGAATTTATTCGAAATCCGGCACATCATCATCATATAATATTATGTGCCGCGTTTTACAGACCAGTTAAAAGCGAAATCCGTATAAATTATGTCCAACGTTATGATAATATTATAACTTACATAATATTATAAATATGAAATTAATTTTCGACGCAATACAAACAACACTGCTTGCTCGTATTTTCATTACACCCGATTCGTTTGCCGCCGCCGCCGGTTAATCGATCCGTTTGATTTTGACAAGTTATTTCTAAATTTAGTTTTACGTCCGTCTCCTCAAAGCGAATTCAATATTGTTTATTGACTAAATAATAACAACGTCGTCGTGTGTAGTTATATCCGTCCAGGTAAAAACGTATCGCGCGGTCAGTTCGCCGACGACGGTTCTGTTTATACAAAACTCTCTACATAAAGGACGATTATTATTTTTAGTTTACGACCAACGCGCGCGTTTCGGTCAAACGAAATATCTGCCGCGCGACATCCGAAAGAATCTATTGACGGTGTTTGTGCTCACAGCCGCATCGGAAAATAATTTCTACCACCTCGTCTTTCGTTTTAAGGTTTTTCTTTGTTTCGACCGCACCACTAGTTATCTGAAAAACAATCGTTGGACGCGTTACGAAATTTTAAAGAAATTTGTCGAAAAACGCACTGGAAATAATAATTCGGTTTGCTAATCGATTTCGTCGTGCACACCACACGTGTAGCACACGAATCACACACACGACAGAGCAATAAAAATAATTCCATTGTTGTTCACCCGTTTTACTTACAGTACGACGAAAACATAATATTATATACTTTTGCGGCGGCGGCGTAAAGCCGAAACGAGCAAGTGGCGCGCGCGCGTTATATTCGCATAATTGACGACGTTTTATTACTCTCGAAACATGCGTACGTATATTATTATTGTGATATGTTTGAGAAAGACATCACGTCCGCCCCGCCGCCGCCGTGAAATCGACCGAAACACGACGTAGCAGATCGTAACAATAATATTATTATTATGATGCCGTCGTCGCGGTCGTCGTGACGCGAGGCGGAAATAAGTAAAAAAAACCATCATAACGTATGTAACTAAAATATTATCCATTAGAGGCTAATGGATAATCTAATAGGCTGCGATGACGGTTTTTTCCCTCTCGTCGTCGGTTTTTTTTTTTTTTTTTTTAACGATAACGTTTAACGCGCGGGGTTGAGAAAAAAAGACGAGACGAGAAAGCTGCGCGCTCGAAAATTTAAAAAAAATAATTTCTCGCCCAAAGCCCCGACGCGCGACGACGAGTATAATATTATTATTATAATAATTATTATTTAAACTGCAACGACTTACTGCGCGCCGTATTACATAATATTATATTATTTAAACTTTTTATTCTAATTTTTTGTTCGATGACGGCGGCGCACAACCGTCAGTTTTTCTCATCGTTCATTTTTAACGAGGCGTACTACGTATAATATTATGTTCTGTCACGTGGCCGCATATTAATTTATTATTAGTATATCAACTTTTTAGTACCAGCCGCGAGAGAAAACTTGCGGTTTCTTCTTCGCGTCGTCATTACTATATATGACGAAACGCGATTCGGAAATTATTATAATAATAATTATTATTGTACCCGAAATAATTTCGTCGCGAAAGTGAATTAAAAGCCGCCGCCGCCGCCGCCGCGAGTCGCGTTCAAACGCATTTAAATTATTATTAAATTACACGTCGTACAATAATACGATATCCGTTACCGGTCGTCACATTTCATTAGCGGTGGGCGACGACGACGACGACGGTTAGAGTAATAGACAATGTGCAAAATGTTATTCTCCGATTCGCACATCGCGATGGATTACGAACGCGTCGCGTCGACTGGCCGCGGCGAATCGTCACTACAACGAATTTTCAACAACAAAACAGGTACTACTGCGAACGCGGCGCAAAGAGTTTTTGTTTCCATCAGCCGAAAAAAAGAAGAAAAAAAATTTCAAATCGTCGAGTTTGCGCGTAATTATTATTGAGTGTTTCCACTTTGCACACGATCGTACGGGCGACATCAATCTGAAACACTGTATGAAAATAATAATGCTTCGTATATAATTTACAGTATATATACGTATAAGGACTTATCCGATATACGTGTAAAGTTTGAAGATAATGGAACTTTTAATAGGTTTAATGTGCTTTAAACACAGTATAAACACGTTAAAACAAAGTTGTAATTTAAGCCACCTCGTGATTTATTTTCCGAGGCTTGTACGCGATTCTAAAAACTTAATATATATATATACGTACACACGATTACTGCACACATAACCCTCGCACGTTTAGCGAAATAATGTACATTATCAAAAATGAGTAAAACTTTAATTTTCGAGTATTTCTCCGAATTTCCTTTTATAAATACCGGTGTGACGGCGGCGGCGCGGCGGCGGCGTAGTATAATATACTCCGCAAATGATCCCTCATTAATTAATTTACTTTCAAGTATCGTTTAAAATACACTCGAGTGCGCGATATTGGATTAAAATAATACGTACACGTGCTGAGCGCGTCGCAGTCGCTTTGTTAGCTTATTCTAATTTTCTATGAAAAAAAAGAAAAAAAACGACTCGAAAACTTTATTATTCGCCGGCAGTAAAAAAATTTGAAATAAAATATTTATAAAAAAATTTCCGAAGAGCCTTGAGTGGACGCGCGAATTGAATTATATATATATTATAATTCGCTATGGAAGGGACGAGTCAAAGTCGAATTATTTGTATACTTGCTTTTAAAACTTCAAAGCGACGGCGGCGATTCATTCCACTCTCTAAAAACGACTGTGCGAACGTCGCCGTCGTCGTCGGTGTAATAGTTGCGTATAAAGTAAATAATATCTTATTTTATACGATTTTCATTCGCGCGTTTGTCGCGTTATTATAATACGTATATATAAAGCTTTTATCGAATTTCCCGGTCTTAAAACACGAAATTATAGTTTGAGTGCCGGTTTTGTTTCTAAATTTTTCAAACGAAACGAAAAACTTTCTCAACGAGAAGAGTAAAATATTATGAATTTAGAAACTTAAAATTCCGAGCGAATTGAAAAATAATATATAAAATATAGAGACCATATTATTATTATTAGCAGTGATATTATTTATTTTTTTGTATAATCATAAGACTGGAAATCATAATATTACCAAAAAGAACTTGAAAAATATTATCGTTTTTAGATTATCAAAAGTGACGTCATGGTACCGAAATTAAAACAAACGTTTTTATGAAATAACGATGTCGGATCGGCGTGTCTATACGTATTTATTTCGACGAAACAAAATATGATTTCTCGTGCTCTACAGCTCGGAAACGTAAATTAAGACCAAAAACCAAAAGATTGTCCAGGGTCGATTTTTTGTTTTGAGTTTTATTACAAATGTTCCGTGAATACTATTACGGTTGTTTTTGCGTTTAAAACGTGGTGGTTTTTGTTGAAAATATATTTTTGTATAAAACAAATATAGCTGCTAATTTAACGTTTCAATACGAACACATAAATAGCTTGTTTTTTTTTTTTTTTAGCTCTCTCTGAAATTATTCTCGGCGATAACGCTCGTAATAATAATAATAACAACAACAACAACAATACACGCGCAGCAATTATACAACGATCGTAGGGGTACCTCCTAACCGATAAATTATTATTATGATATTTTATGAAGAGATTTAATCAGGTGTAACGATGTGATTTGAATAACAACGTCACATAGTATACGATATGAGATGAGTGATAAGGATAGGTAATTCAATTGATACCGTAAACAATGATATTAAACCGGCCTTCCTGAAAATCGCTTTTGGAATGCGATGATTTATCGCCGTGCACAATATACGTACGTATGTATATTGTATAACGCTCAAACTATAGGTGGCGCAACAAAGAACGAATGCTTTGTATAGCCGCACGATTCGTTATTTGTTTTCGGTTCGAGGAACCGTCGTCGTCTATAGAACAAATTTATCAAAAAGAATTCGATCCCAAAACGCAGAAAGTCGCGACCCTATCAGTCCCGCGTTGAATCTCCGACTGAAAATTAGATTATTTCGAGGTTACGGAATAATATCGATTTCAAATAATATAATATTAACGCGTCCGATCGTCACGAGCCCGATTTAATAATACACTGTAATTTTAACGCAATAATATAAAAACTATAAAACGCTTTGTTGAAAAAATCTCTAAAAGTCATCTCGTCCTTATTCTCTATAGGTTTTTTTTTTTTTTTACACAAATTTTCTTACGGTTGCTTTTCAGTCGTAATATTTTCTGATGAAATTACGTCTTAAGATTTTTCATTTTAAAAAAATTTAATTTATCTAGTTTTGTTTTGTTTTTTTTTTTTCATACCTTTTATCGCCTTTTAAAATAACGACAAATATTCTATTTAAAGGGAATAAATTGTGGAAAATAATATTATGCCATAATATTATAATGTGACGAGAATGACGGTGTTGAAAAATTGTCAAAAATATTACGAATATTTATTTATATAATAAATTATAATTGAAATCACAACGACTGACAAGCAGTGTTGGAAAAACATACGAATCATTCAATTTAAGAATTCACCTGAATCTATCGGATTTATTTGAAATTGATTTAGATTAACAAAATAATTATTATTATAATTGGCCGTTTTTTTTTTTGATTAAAATTAAAGAAATAAAAAACAAATGCCAACGGCACGTAGTGTTCCCAAGCGGTCACCCATCCAAGTACTAACTACGCCCGACGTTGCTTAACTTCAGTGATCGGACGAGAACTGGTGTATTCAACGTGGTATGGTCGTTGGCGATAGACCGGCTGAATTGTGAATCATTTCGATATGAAACGAATAAGTTATGATTTCTAATATTATTTATGTGCCAACTAAAAGTTTGAATTTATTAAGTGATTGGTTACCAAAAACCAAGAAATTTCTTTTTTCTCAAAGAAAATTGCATAAGTACTTATATCATATTTTATTATTGTCAGTTTCATATCGAAATGATTCACAATAAAGGTTATAATTTCTAACATTTATGTGACCACTAAGAGTTCGGATTTGTGGGACAATAATATTTACCAAAACAATGAAATTTCCTCTTTTTTTTTTTTTTTAAAAAGAAAACCGCCTAATGCAACAGCATTTAATTTTGTTAATTCGTCAGCTGTTCCCTAGCCTTATATGAACTCGACCATTAAATTACGATTGTCCGAAAAAATTAATCGTTTATATTTCTTGATTACGTAAGTACGTTTTATTTATGAAAAAAAATAAAATAAACTAACGCCTTATGAGGTTGGATTATTTTACTATTATTTGAAAATTTAGAAACTACGTAACTGTATTATTAAATCGTAATTTAGGTAAGTAAATAAAAAAAAATTTGCCAACGGCACGTAGTGTTCCCAAGCGGTCACCCATCCAAGTACTAACTACGCCCGACGTTGCTTAACTTCAGTGATCGGACGAGAACTGGTGTATTCAACGTGGTATGGTCGTTGGCGATAGACACGCTGTTTTACGAATTATTTCGATATAAAACGAATAAGTAATAATTTCTAGTGGAAAAATTGTGCGATGAATAAAACGAAAAAAAAATCCACCGTGTTCTGAATAATATAATAATAACAAATGATAAACGTACGCCCGTTTTGGATACTCGAATCCTTAACTTTATTCCTTTATCGCACGTATAATGTTACACATTATAATGAAATGCATTCGAGTGCAAATGCACTTGTACGTAATATTTATGGTACTCGAAGTGAAGTATCTATGCGTAAAGTACACCGGCAAAAACGATTGTTTTTGACAATTCGTAGAAAAAACCCAAACCGATAAGGTAGTTATTATTGCAATGCAGATGAGATGCCAGTAAATAAAAATTCAAACCTCTGTCGATCGACGAGAAACCGTAAGCGTAACTATTCGGATCTCCGAACAAAAGGGGCATAATATCGCAGGCGGTATAGATTTTTATTTCCGTGACGAGTCAACTATATATATACGTATATATAATACACGGTGTGGTTTTTCGCGCTGCGAAACGTTAAAGTTATTGCCGCGCTTTATCGATCGGAAATTGAAAATATTTATACAAACACTGCGGTGTAACCGCGCGCAACTACCGTCGCCGCAGGAGGGCTTGCCGCGGCCTATGGCGCGTGGAAAACTGCTCGTTTCAGAAACGCCGCCGCCGTCGCCGTTACCCGGGGAAATATCATTTTGTAAACGCGAGCGCGAAAAATATTAATGTGCTCGGGTCCATTTGCGGGGTACGCGGGGACGCCAAAGTGGTAAAAATATCGTCGAGTTCGCTTATCGAAAACGAAAAACCGTAAAAAAAAAAAAAATCGTACTTGCCCGTATCCTTTTGTCGCGTACACCAGGGACGTAATGTCCGGCAGCACGTTTGCATCGTCTTCGGTCTTCTCCCGCGACGTAAGTCGAAATCAGTGTCTGGAGGACGAACCAACGCGGATTTATGCAATCGAACAATATAGAGACATCCCGTGAAATACGCCTCTCGTCGTCGTTTTAGAAATATCTGAAACAAACGAGTCCATCATCGTTTTAAAAAAAAAAAGGAGAAAAAACGAAAAAGATAAAAAAAAATACAATTTTATTTCATTTTTTTTTTTAAATTCTATGACGTGTGAAACGAATTTCGACGTACTTGAAAAGCATTGTTTTAAAACACCACCGATAAATAAATTAAAACCCGTCCGTAGTTTTGTTTTAACGTATTAAAATAATGAATTTTACGAAATAAACGTACGTTTCGTATTGATTATTTTGTAATCAAAAAAAAAAACAAAACTTAATTATTTAATGTACGGTTTATTGCGAGAACGTAGAGCTCGTGCACTACGTCCAAAGGCGGTTCTGGGTGTGTTTTTTGAGTGAGACGATTTATTTTAGTAAAAATCACTCGTCAAAATAGAAAATAGGTTTACCTGTTTTCAGCCGAAGTAATTCGTTTTCGTCGCTATAAACTTGCAACGACCGCGACGTCGAAACGGTGTTTGTAACAATGGAATTTTCTGACGTCCGTCCGTCACACGATCGGAAGCAATTGTCGACAATTCGATTATTTAAATGTTGTGACTTTCTGAAACAAACAAAATCGAACGGTTAAACTCGACGAATATGAAACGAAATTCGCTCGCGACGGCCAATATAGAATCATCAAGATAATATTATTTCGAATGATGATATCCGACCGGCGGCGGCGGCGACGATTCGAACAATACGATAATTATTATTATTACCTAGTGAAAGTCGACGGATTTTCGTCCGAATCGATTTCACCTCACTGTGTTTCCGAGTCTAACACTGACCTTTGTACAGTCAGATACAGTAGGCGCCCCTCGGGGGGGGGGGGAGGATCGCTATATATATATAGACTGTAGATCAGTGGTGCGCAACCTGGGGGGTCGCCAATTATTTATCCTAACCAAATGAAAAAAGTTATATACCATGTGTATAATATTATCTTAATTTTGCGACTTAATAGTAATTTTATATAGTTTTGTGTTTTATTTTTATGCCTCCGATTAAAGAAATAATATGAAAATTGCCTAAAATTAACGATTTAATTTGTACGCCGGTGGTAGGAAGGGGGGTCAAAATAAATGATTTCGGGGGTCGTGGATCGAAAAAGGTTGCGCACCACTGGGTGTGGATAAAATATATAATCGGTGCTACTTACGGCCCCGGCCCGTCGTCGGTGGGTCGCTGTCGAGGTCCTGCGTTCGCGTTGGCTCGCGAGTGAAGCTGGAAACGCACCGGCTGCAACATTATGTTGCAAAACGTCTCGCAACGTAGTTCAATGTTGCACGTTCCGCATTTTCTGTAGAATCAAATGATACTGGTGCACACTGCGTGCAACACTGACTTGAAACGTTGCGCAACGTATCGCGACACGAGGGCGCTGTTGCGCTGCCGAAGACCTCTTGCATCAGTATGTTTGCAACGCCAATATTCATTCGGCAGTAGTTATAAAATTTTTCTGGATCGTTTTTTAATTCACGAATAAAACCAGAAATATTTCTCTTCTGGTTGATTGGGTGAACCCAAAATCTATTTTGTTTATCATTTTCCAATTCCAAAAACTCCAAAAATTGCCACAGCTAAATATTCACCTCTACTTCTTTATCCATGTTTGGAGTAGGGAAACAAACTAAACACTTGTAATAAACTTAATACTGAAACTTAGCACTTGTTACTACGACTGATAATCATGTACTGAAATAATCATGTTGTAGTAAAACAATTATTTCAAAACGTTGTTGCAGTCGGTGCGTTTCCTTTTTGTTTCGCAACATATATTTTGCAACATTATGTTGCATTGCGCAACATAATGTTGCGGCCGGTGCGTTTCCAGCTTAAGTCACGAACAAAAGTTTGATTATCGGCACGACGTAATTGACTATTAAAAAAATCGCCACGTCATCAAAACCGCGAGAAGACCTTTCCGAACCGCTGTCGACACTAGACTAAAAGCTGCTGTACTTTCGCGCGCGGCACTCGATCGGTACCGGTTGGGTTGCGCGCGCCGTCGTCGTCGGTCGGGCGGGGCGAACGGCTCATTGGCCGCGTACCCACGCAGTATCCGACCGACGCGAATTGCTTCGTTCCGATTTCACGTAAACACGCTTTTTCCCATAATTATACGATTTATTATTGTTATTATTATACAATCGTCGTCATTATTTTCGCGGTTACATAATTCTTATACCTTTTCGTGTAATCGAGTTGGTTATTATTCCTATTATTGTTACATAATGTATTGTTCGAAGATCACGATTTTCTTTGATTGGGATAGCGAAAATATGAATATTATTTGTCACGAAATAAGGCGGTCGCGTGCCTATGAGTTTGTTGTCGTGTCGGCGAACTAATTAAGACTGAAAAAAATACTTAAAAATTTAAATAATTATTATCAGGGCTAGGATTTGTATGCAATAAAAAATTGTAAAATATGCATTTTATCTACCAAAATGTGCAAAAATATGCATTTAAATTTTTATAAGATAAACACGAAAATATAGTTTAAAAAAATAAATATTTATTTATTGAAATACATCATCAGTGGTTGGCTTTTCGTCTTAATATAATAATTGAGAAATAAAATAAAATAATTTAGAAATAAAATTTATAATTCACATTCACTACGTGTGTTACGTGTGCTCTACGAGCACATATTATTTTAAATTTTCGAAAACGAATTATCGGCGATTGGATCGTAGTATGGCTTTGTATTGACTGAAGCTCCGTTCAACGTCACATGATGTCGAAATATTATACTATAAAACATGCATTTTTCGCATTCTTACAATCGAAATATGCAATAATATTCATTTTATTCGATATATTATGCATTGATATGCATTTCATCCGAAATATGCAAAAACATGCAAAATAAAAACACCGCCATTTATCTCATCATTAGGTGATTCGTGGACATTACTGACAAAATCAATAATCACAAGTCGCAAAAAAAACATGCTGTTGCATACAAATCCTAGCCCTGCAGATTATTATATTACACACACACATAAGTATTGCAATTATTTTTTTACCGAGCAGACTCGATAGGTATGATTAGATTGATTTTCTCGGGAGGAAATTTGTTTTTACACCCTGCAGCGAACATGAAGTTTTTATGAACAAATGTGTGCGTGTAAATGAAAAAAAAAAAAAAAAACGAAGGAGAGCAGTGTTTGCGGAAAGCTTTGGGCTTCCTGTATAAAAGTTTGCACGTTAGTTTCGGGGCCTACGCCGAATTTCGCCCCGGTCGACGTACAAAGATTTCGCCCCGTAATAATTATAATATTATACCGCCGCCGCCATACGTGCGGGCGCATTTAACGCGCTTAATAATATTATGATTTACAATGGCGACTAAAAAACGTCATTTTTTACGGTCGTCGCCTATACGTGCACCATACCGCCGCCGCGCGCCGCCGCCGACCTGCACGTCGCTGCATTGTCGCGTCTCGATAATCTTTACTTTTGTGTGAATTTAACATGGTAATGAGCGTTTAAATTTCCAACCGCGGTTGGAAATCACGTAATTAATTTTACGATCTCGCATTATGATCACGCATCAGGTACTCGGTTTTACAATCCATTAATAATTACAAAAATGAAAAGTTTTATACGCGAGTTTTAATAACTTTTTTCTTTTACCGTTTTATACATTTTAATGCTTCGTAAAATATTTTATTCGCCCCGCTACCAATGTGATTTTATTACATAATATTATACAAACAATTCATCGTTTAAATTTATCACCTATACTATACTATTATTAGCCGTATCGAAAACTACTGTCGGAACAGTATTGCATTTCATAATTCATAGTTTTTCGTACATCTGACGAAACAACGGTGTACGTACATTATTATAATAATGCCTCCCTCAAAACCACTTGTATAGTAATATATTTTAAAGTGACTACTCCATACACGTGCATATTTATAATATAGTGCACTCGAATTAAAAAGCGTATGCACTCGCTCGCCAACTCGAAATCGCTGAAATATACGCTACCGCGGTGTTATGAAATGGACTTTTAAAGTACGAGTTTAATAATAATAATAATAACGATTATAGTTGGATTTAATGAAACGTTTATAATATTCTATTTTTTCAATATTGTTATTCGGTTTGAAAATCAAAACTACGTTCTAACCTAATAACCTAGCCCATAGGGAGCGCGTGTAACGATATTATTAAAAGTAAGTATGAAATCTGTGCACGATATTCTATCGGACGCGGTACGACGACGGCGCGGACAACTTCAATAATTATTATAATAACGTATTAGTCTTCTGGCGTACGATTATGATTTCTAATCGTCAAAACATAAAACTATAATACTAATACACCGTAGTGTGGACTACTGTAACTACTGATTATCGTAAGAGGCGATTAAAAGGAGGGGGGCCAGCTACTGGCGATTGATCCGACGACGGTATAATGGAAGGACTTGCTCGAAGATAACTCAAGAACCGGCTAATCGACTGCGGTGCAGAAAGAAGGAGGAAACTAGCGCATAATTTTTTCCCGAGGACACTGACGAAACGATCGTTAGGACATTGATTTCATCGCGGACGAGCAGCCAATCTACGGGTTGGAAAAAAAAAAACAAACTGTAAAAAATACCAAGCGTAGACCAATACGTAGATAATTTAATAATAATTTATTGCCGCGCGCACGTATGGTACCTCCGGTACCTGCGCGCGGATATTGTTTACGCGTATTATAAATTATTAACAAACAATAGAAAACATAGTTTTACAATGACGTTTAATTTTCATTTATTCACAAGGTTTAAATATACGAATTCGCGTTTCACCCTCGTCCCTTTTGCACAACAATGGATACCTCCTAATCGTCGCGTTTCGCCGAACCGTCGTCATCACGTTATATTATAATATAATAATATTATAATAAACAACATCTATTCACAGTGTGTTTGATTACAAAGTTAGATACCTATGTCCCATATATCACGCGCGCGCGTATCTGTACAGTATAATTTTATTATAATCGTAGCGGGCGAATATTTTATATGAAATTGAAAAAAAAAAAAAAACGGATTTTTCATTTTTCCAGTGAGAAGGGCCAAATCCGTTGATATTTTAAGAGAACTAATTATCATATTAATTGTAATAATATTGTAAACGCGTATTTGCTGCACAATTCGTAAATTATTACGCGGGATTTAGCGGGAAAATTAAAAATGAATTTTAACAAGCACGAATGTGTATTAAAAACACGTGTTTTTTGAACCGATTTATTGAACACCAGAGTTGGAGTGTGTCGATCGAACGACATATTATTTTAACAACCGATCCTAAAAGAGAAACACCGGACGCGTACAAAACTCCCGGCAACCGCAATCGTTTAATTTTGTATCACGTCGTGTACTTCTACGCGTCGAGTCGCAATTACCGCGTTACAAGTAAGTAATACTTAGAGGTGCCTATCTACTACTATACTTTCTTCGAGTTTAAAGTACTTTTACGTCGAGTTTCAAACACTATAAGCGTAGTAGCAACGCTCGCCGAATATAATAATTACGTACTAGTTAATATTTTATTTTAAATTCGTACCTGTAGTCGCAATTATACGCTAAGCGTTGGAGGGGACGCCGCGAGTACACCCTCTCGGCCGTACAAATTAGCGACCTTCACATTAATTCTATCTGCGCGTTTTCGTTAAATACGCGAACAATATTATTTTTAATATACATAATATTATACACATTGTACGCATTGTGCCGCGTTCAGACGAAAATTCGTCCGGGGGCTATATTATTTTAATACAGTGGTTCCCAACCTTTTTTATTCTACGCCCCCCTTTGTATATTTTCGAAACTCTCGCGCGCCCCCCCCCACCTTCTATAACGTGAAAAATATATCACTTTTTTGTGTACTTTACGAAGAAATTATAAAATATCCGGGATGAATTCAATTTTATTGATGATAATAATTATAATTTTTCATATTTTCCCAACATTTTAAAATAAAAATTGTATTTCGTAATAACTGCTTGCGCCTCCCCAGCAATGTGTACACGCCCCCCCCCCCCAGTTTGAGAACCAGTGTTTTAATAGAGACCAAAAACGAACCGAAATCAACGACTTGAAATAATTTTTCATCCCCCTTATTGAGGGTGTCGGGTTTGACCTCGCGAGTACTTTTTTCACAATGCCCGCTGCAGATATAGGAGGTACTCGTCCTGCAGACTGTAAACAAATCTATCGGGGACGAATAACTCGCAGAGTGCAGGATCGGCGGCCGACGAGTATTGGCAATAAATAATATTTTATAGCGTATTGATTTAAATCGGTGATTATACGGCGCGGCGGCGTACGTGTAGCGGCGCATAGTCATGTCGACATATTTCTCAGTAACGCGCGCAAAACACGGGGGGTGGTTCGCATAATATGATCATTGTTTACATTTTTCACAAACGAATTCCGCGGAAAAGGTATTCGACGTTCGCGAAAACATGACGTAATATCGGTGAATTTTCAATTTTAGCAGTAACGCAGTAGCGCAACACCGCTACCGCCTGCACGGCGAGTATTATTATTATATCATTTTTACGATGGCTTATTATAATATCTACGTGTACCGCGGAGTCGGACGACGACGACGCGCGACGACCGACGACCGACCGACGGCAGGCCGCAATGTTTTCAGAATTTAATACGTTTTAATTACATGCGTTTTTCAGCGTTATAAACTTTATGGAATGCAATACACGGATACACCTATATAAATTATGATGTATTGGTCAAAATTCAAGTATGAGGTCTCATACCTCGCGGGAGGGAATGCATAAACGTAGGAATGCTTCCGCGTAAAACGGGCGCAAAATGAACGCGAGCGGGTACACGCGATATTATATAATATTATATGTATATGAGAGGTATTCGAAATAAAAATCATCAAAAATATTATCATTTATACGTAATAACGGATTTTATGTCCATGGGCAAAAAAGTACATGTTTACCTGCGAACTAATTTTTCGAATACTTTCGATACTAACCGACCGCAGTGTTGTTGTACGTATACTCGAACGATTTTACAGTTATCTCCGATTGAATATAGTGTTATTATAATCTAAACACGAAATCGACACGGACAAAAAACGAATATTACCAACAGTTAGTGTTGCACAACGATATGTTTTCAATTATCGATATCGAATCACATATTATATCGATGTCGTATAACAAACGATATCGATATATCGATACGCGCGACAATGGACTTGTTTTTTATTTAAAACTATACCATTGGTATCCACTTTAAAAGCCTAAAATTGACATAGACGATCGACGGAAATAACGAGACTGAAATTGTATTGCGATATAATAATATGTTCATTATGAGGGCTTTATCGTTTTAGTATTGCTTATCGTATGATATTTATCGTTATTTGATATTGATTTACTGTCAAAACTTAAATAAATAGAAAATACAAAATACAAAATAGAATGAATATCGATTATCGATGTACTTTCAATAAATTAGTCACATCGATATCGGTAAAATGGTTCGATACCGATAATATCGATATCGAAATACGATATGTGTACTTACTGTCAAATCAAAATTACGTACGCGTTTTTTTTTTTTCTGCCACGAATGTCGAGTTAATTAATTTCAAATATCGACACAAACTCTCTTCGGCGATTCTAAAAAAATATGACTTCCAAAAGTACTTAAAAGGTTATTACGTTCGCAAAAGATTTAGAAACTTTTTTGCACGAAAAAAATGAATATTTGATTACCTACCGAAACAATAAAGTATATTATAATAGTTGATAAGGTTTATTATTATACTGACAAGTTCTCGGCTGAAATCGTAAGTTTTATTTTACAACAGCATATTAATAAAAAAAATAGAACAAAATTTGACTTGATTTTAACTGATTGTAAAACGGATCGGGACGCGTTTTACAAAATACCCGTACGAGCAAACGACGTCGAGGCGACGACGACGTCTTTCCTGCTGATGGTTAAAAAAATAATAAATATAACGCACATGGCGGACTTTGACTTTCGATGCGAATTAAGAGAAACCCGGTCGGTATAAGGCATAAGTAGTATTCTAAAAACCAGCCATGTGGTAAATCGAATTCGATGTCGGGATGATTGACAGTCCGGAGCGCGCGCGTAAATATCGTTTAACCGGACCCGTCGCCGCCGCGCCGCCGTCGATTATCAGTGAGAACGCGTGCGCGCGCGGGTACTCGATACGATTTATAAATTATTACAGCCCGTTCGCGGGTCATATAACTTGAAAGTATATTACATTTTATCCGTCGTTACTCGTAATTTTATTTTAAATATTAAACGCGTAGTTTATTAAAAAAAAAAAACCGTTACACACTCGTATTATTATATTATTATGTCGCTCGAGGTGAAACTAAAACATTTTCCGTCCAACTAAAAGAATAATTATTACAATACATTATTATTATAGAACAAAAACATACCGATGTAAAAGTAAAGCGTTTTTTATTTCGAAATAACGCTTCATCGTCAATAATTATTATGCACCTCTGCGTGTGATGTGTCGCGAGGATTTCTAAATATTTCAAAATCTCTAACCGTGAAAAGAGAGGCGCGTGGTATAATATTAACGTGCCGATAGAAATGTTACACTTTATACCTCGCGAGTTTTATAGTTAAAATTAATATTTTTCTATAATAGTAGCTGATATCAGGCATGTAAATAGTATAGATATATTATAATATTATTATGAAAACACCGACGAACCCTTCTTCGTATTACGACGTACAATAAAATATTATTTATGAATACTTGACGTGCTCGTTTTACGGAATTTAATTTCCCCCCCCCCCCCACCCACCATTTAGAGTGTGCGTCGTCCCGCGCGTGTATACATTTTTTTTTTTTATGATCGCGGCCGTCACTATAGAGATAATATACGTACGTGTCGGTGCTCAGATAGGCGCTTACACGATTTTTCTATTAGCGAAATAGCGAAAGAAATGGATTACACGCGGCGGACGATGTGGGACGAAATTATCTCGTTCATCAATATAGCCGCCGCTGTAGTTGTACGCGGAAACGGTTTTAACGGAAATAATAGCGGTTTCGGGAAAATCGACGAACGTTTTACAGGTTGCCCCGCGAAGAACGGCACTCGACATCGATAATATTGTTCACATATTTCCAGACAAGTATAGTAGCTTCAAGTAGCAATAATTGCACCGACCGAACGGGGCAAATAATCACTGTAAAATATGTATTTGACGAACGCTTCGATTATTCGAATGTGTCGATTCGAAAACGTTTTGTTTTTTCATTTATTTTCTTCTGCTCGCAACAGCTATAATAACTCTTGTTCGTTAAATTATAGAATTACCTACGTAATTATTGAGTATAACGAACATTATCAATGCGTTTCTTGCCCCGCACTCTGTGCCCGCTGATTTTAAATTGTAAAAATAACGTCGACGATGGAAAAAATCAATATTACGTATAGTTATCATCGAACGAGTGACATCGACTTTTTTACTTTTTTTTCTACGTTCCCGCGGACATAAACTTTGTTTACCTATACGCCCTCCGTCAGACGGGAGGTTTTCGATTTTTTCACTTTGAACTTTTACTACGTTTTGGCGAGCGACAAAAAAAAGAAAAAGAAGCCCGTCAGCTGCTGCAATATAACTTATATAACCGTAAATATAAAGCTAAAACATTTAAGTCTTTCAAACTATTCCTAGAACACTCTGTAATAGTAATAAACGACAGTGATGTGCCTCTAAACGTTTTTCGTTCTTTCCAAAGACTACGTATATGCGGTACGCAGTCGTTAAAATCGATGATAATATCGTTTCGCGTCGACACTCTGTCGGGTACGAATTTATATAAACATTATAGAGACAGAGAGTACGTACGTTCATCAATAACCGATCGAAAATTTCGCGTGCAAATTCAAAAAACGTCCGAGACGCGAGTATAAAACGTTTTCGCCGATAGATAACTAATTATTATTTCATACGACATAAAATTATATTGTACTCAGTACGACGCGTACGTACGTAAACTTGCCCCGAGTGTACGCCGCCGCCGTGTAAATAACGATCGTGAATGGCAATTATCGTATAAAATCTTATTACATCGGTATTACGAGGCGCGAAAATCGTTCCGACGACGACGTCACGGGCGTATGTGTGTAAATAAATCGGAGCCGTGTCGTTTGGTTGATTTGGCGCTCCAAATTTATTTAGTTATTAACATGACATTAACTATTAGACGGTAATAAAATATAGTGTGATTGTTATGCAAAAAAATTATTATTTGTATTAGGTCATTACGAATTTGAATTTTTTTTTCAATTAATTTTTTTCATTCAATTCAATTCAATTAATATAACTTACTTACAATTATTTAATTTTTCTGGATTTGACGCGGGAGCAAAATCTTCTATGACGTCTTCAAAGTAACGATTTTTTCAATCGATAATATTGCCGCGAGTTTGTCAATCTTTCGTGGGACACGGTTGATCTTAGGTATGTCTTGATTTCATTTCAATTTGCCAAAAGAACGTTCTCCGGACGCTACAGTAATAACGGGCATGGTAAGATATAATATGCAATTACTACATTCGGAATAAACTAAAATCACAAGAGAATAAAAGGGTTTATTACTCGGCGAAATGTTCGTACGTCCTAAATAAATCTTCTAATCGGACGGTTTTAATTTATACGCATAGGACGTAGGTTTCGGTCGACGACACGGTGACAATGATAAACTACTGTCATCTTTACACACGGACTACAGTAACAACGCGCGCTGGACGTGTTTACTAATTTTCGCGTTCCCGTTATTGACGATCGACGCAAAACCACCGCGCGAAAAATGAGCAAATAAAAAAGTTTAAAAAATGAGTCGTTTTTCCCACTCTCGAATGTCATCGTCCACTGTGACGTTATTGACCGAGACGACGACGGGCCCCCTCGAAAATTTTATAATTGAAAAATATGATAAAATAAGCTAAATAAAAACTTTACGTATTAATTAATATTCATCACGAACAGGTGAAAATTATGAAAACGACTCACTTATACTCACTGACCCCCAGAGTTGCCGCTGTTTATATCGATTTCATACGACGACGTGTGTTTGTTATAATATCGAGTGTATGTCGCCTGAAAAAACAAAACGTTCAAATTACGCACTTGCCATCAAATTTAATACCTAACCGACATGACTATTGGCTCGCGAGTTTCGAATTTTCAGTTACGAATCGTTACTCCGGCAATAAATCGAGTACTGGATTCGGCGGGACGTTTTTACGCAAAATTCGTGACGTTATTTATACGACGACGACGGGCGTCGTTATTAGAGCGAAATCGATTGAACGTTTAATAATTACCTCGTCGCGCGTCTGGTTCGTCAGAGGTTCGCACCACTGACGTCGTCGTCGTCGCAAGAAACGCCAAGGTGGTGGTTAGAGACGTCCGTTTTTTTTTTTGTCCTACCCGTCGGAAGGTTGTTCGGCGAACGAGCGACGACGGCGGCGCTCGCATAATATTCCGAGTATAGACGTAAGAAGTCGCGCGCATACATTACAAGCCCTACTAATACTCAAAACACGGCGGCGGGGCAAAACACCGCGTGAGCTGTGTTTTACGCGCAGCATACACATTTTTCTCGTTTCGCGACGATATTATATTGTATAGGGTTTTCGATATGCCACGAGTCCGATTAGATTTTCAAATCCCGCGCAAAAGGCTCGCGGCTTACGCGTATGTTTCGTCCAGTTTCCGTCCAGAGTGCATTGACGTCCGGTACGAATAATAGGTTCGAAACGACGACGACGACGTAGGCCTGTTAGGTTATTATGACGTTTATCGTTTTAAGATAGAAATCCACTTTATATTCTCATACGTTATTCATTTTTACCTTTATTAATCCAACGAGCGGATAGCACTAGAGACTTTGGGCGTTGTGAAGAATAATATTTAGACTCGGAGTATTATTTGTACGTTTTATTGTAACTAAACAAACGGCGACCCACGAGACGGAGAAAAAAAATGTCGAGTAAATATCAATACATTTATAGGAACGTACGTAAAATCACACGAGGCTTCGCGTGGGTTCGTACGGCTACGATTGCGATTGAACGCGATTAAAATATTTAGAAAATTTTAAAATATATTCAACAAAACACTAATATCAAGAAGTGTTTGAAACAAATACATTTCAAGGTACTGAGATGAACACTAGGTACTTAATAAGCTTTAAAAATTGTTGGGTTTTCTTAGTTTTCAATCGGTTAAATTTTAATAATTTAATTATCGACGTTAACGCTTGGAAATGTTAAATTCCTCCACAAATGCGTATGTTTCTTCGATAAACAAAAATCGAGAAAACACGTAGAGTGTTTTTTTCTTCTTCTCGATAAGCGAACGTTCGAATTTCGATCACAAATATCGAGAAATCATGTTGTAGATAATGATTGAGAGCATTTTTATTTTCCATTTTCATTTGTATTTGAAAATATCATTTCCCTCATGAACAACTTCGACATTTAAGGTTACGTGTAACAGCGTTACAACGAACGTTCGAACGTTTATCGATTGATGAAATCGAGTGAACGATATCAGTTGATTCGTTGTTATTCTTGAAAGAATAACGACTAACGACGTGGTTAACTGTCCATAATAGATGAAAAATATACACCAGCCGCCCTGTGTTTTTTGCGGAAAATATAGTATTTTTTCTTCATTTTATTTTTTTTTTCACGAAATCGGATTTCGTCTTGTAGTATATTTTGATTTGACGGGTTTTAAATAAAAGTGTCTGCCAATCGTGTCACGCGCACGTTACCGGTCGCGAGTACAATGTATTCGAAATTATGCGGAAAGTTCAAAGTTTGATTTTCATCTCGGACAGGCAGAGTATACTCGATGATTTAACCGAAGAAACTCTGAAAGGACGATATATTTACATTTCATTTTGTTAACCGCCGCCGCCGCGTATTAAATAAGAATAGAATATGAGGCAAGATGAAGGCAAGTTTCTTTATTCGTGAGATTAGAAAAAAAAACCGATTCGGGCGCGTGTTTTTTTTTATTTTTCTACGTTTTTAAATTAAACAGAGCAACAACGCCTGCAATTATTGTTGTCGTTGTGTCACACAGCCCGTACAGGAGAACGCCGATAACATGGTGTAACGGTCGACAAGAGAAATAACGTGAAATAACGTTGGCGCGGCGTCGTCGCCGGCTACTCGGGTAGATAGCATAATCATATGTAGCGCGAGGTCGTTTCGAACAGAGCGATTTTCACGGCGGACTCGGCGACACGGTCGATATAGGGTATTGCAATATCATCACTTTTAATTACGTCGGATGGAAAAAAATCATTTTCCATCCGTTTTATACACGTTTTCCTCGAAATATATTTAGTTCGATCGTCTATAAGCGGCGCGATGCACGCTTTACGCGTCTTAGTACCCGTCGTCGTCGTCGTGAAAAGCGTTTTTTTTTTTTACGTCGGTGGTCGGGGTGAGGTAAGAAGACTGCAGTGGAAAACAAACAAAACGCGCGTCGAAAAGTCCAAACGGAACAAACAACTCCGGTGAAATTCTACGGCACGCGTTCGCCGCCGCCGCGCCGTGGCTGCAGATCCGCGTGCGCAACGCTAGATGGAGGGACTGATTTAATATAATAGAGCGATAAAATACGAAATTGCTCGACGGACACGCGTCGGTGCAGAAAAATCGGTTTATTTCGATATTATTACTTTTTTACTTTTTTTCCAAATATAGTTTGTAACTTACACAATCGAGTGGTATGGGTCTGAGATCTCCATCTTATTTAGTTTTAAATATATCAATTATTTAAACTGAACCACACGTTTGTGTAGGTTAGTAGGAAATGACACTAACATTTAATTCTGGTCTAGTGCTGAAAGGGATATACGCGTAGTTATTTATCGATTAGTTAGAGTGTTTTATATTATTTGCGCCCCCTCGCGATCGATCGAGAAAACACTCTCTAGTTTCGGTCAACTCGTTTTTCCATAACATGATTTTTCTTTTTCGCGTCAAGTCTCAAATGTATATT
Source organism: Drepanosiphum platanoidis (assembly GCA_948098885.1). Lineage (NCBI taxonomy): Eukaryota > Metazoa > Arthropoda > Insecta > Hemiptera > Aphididae > Drepanosiphum > Drepanosiphum platanoidis. The sequence goes on from OX402536.1 coordinate 1,298,444, forward strand.
ATTATTATTATATAAAGCGAAATCGATCGAAACCAATCCACTGGATATTATTATTTCACGCGGTATTGTCATAATATTATGCACGTTTTTACCGCGAGACGATAACCGATCGGGTTATTGTATTATAGTGCCGTTCTATCGGAAATATCAATTGGTTCGAAATCGAATTAAATAGAAAAAAATCTCGCGTCCATATAAATTAGTTGCGCCGCCGAAACCACCGCCGAATATAGTACGTAATTACTATTATTAATCATTATTTTTTTATTTTTTTTTTTTCCAAAAGCAAATAAATGGAAATCGGAACGACATTAATAATAATTAACTCATTATTGTTCGTGACGTTTCGCAACGAATATTATAGAAATTCGCACGAAAAATAAACACTTAAACAAACATAAATTTCAATTATGACAAAATATCGAAAAGACAGATATACGTAATATACGATAAAAATATAATCGAATCGCGTTTTTATGCGATTTATTTTCGCGACGACGACGTAAACTATCGGTAAAATTTTGTAACGGATTAATCGCGTACTCTATGCCCGTTTGCTATTTATCGTCGTCGTCGTCGTTTACATTCGAGCTCAAATAAAATATTATTTTCGTTACGATTTCTACGTTTTTATTTTTAAAAAACGCCCAACAGCGCAATAAATACGTTATCTTTTTGATTTTCATTAAACGGCATATTATTATTATATTATCGTTACTGCGTTACACAGAGTGTATCGATTAGTAAATTTTAGCACAACGACGGCGTTGACAAATATTTTAGTAAACATAAAGGTAATACTAGTTTACCATTAAAAGAAACATTATTGTTATTATACGTGAAAAAGCAGCATAATATCTTGTTAAAATAAAAATTATATTGTACGTTTTCGTTATTTTTTCAAAAAATATTATACATAATTTTCCCTCGTGTTTACAAAATTCGCGATTGTAAATTATTATTATTACCATTTGAATGTGTACGAATGCCGTATAATGAGTAAAAAATAATTTCTAACACCTTAAATTTAGTTTACCGACAAATCTACGTTGATTGCTCGATATTGTTTGGAAACGAAATATATTTTTTATTATACGCGCGGTGGCGGCGTTTATTTTTTTTTATTATTTATTTTTTTCACATCTTTCGACAAGTCTTCGACATTTTTTTACCTACAACGTTCCGACGACGATGATAAAATTATCAACTGTAACAATATCTCCATCAACGTCGTCGGACGCGAAAGGTGCGGAGAAAAAAAAAAAACTCATGGTAAAACGTGTTTTTTTTTAACATTTAACAAAAATTGCGATCAATAAGAAAATTAAGAACGAAGAGGGCACCGATTTTTTCATAAGCCGATAAACATGATAATATTGTAAACCGTTTTTATGTCAAAGACGTTTTATACGACGACGACGACGACGACGTGTCGGGACGATTTTTTTCAGCGAAATTCACTAGAGAATATAATAATTATTATATTATAGTAGGCGAATGTTCCAAAGTCGGTACGACATGATATTATTCATCATTTACTATTATTACTCGTCGTCGTCGTCGTCGTTGTAAAATAACAAAATGTTCGTGTCGTCATAACGTCTCGAGTACATGTACTGTGTGCAAATTAATTAGGTATTTGTGCGCGGTGTCTACACGTAGTTTCTGCGGAAAACATCGTTTTATTTCGCATCAGATTACGAAATCCGTCGTACTTTTGACACGCGAACAGAGTATTACCTCCGCCCGTTGAATTTCGCGCCACCGATGAAAAACAAATTCTAATGCGTATATAAATAGAGACCGATTTATTTTCGGGATCGGGTGATGTTTTTATTTTTTTTCGCGGAAAATGACGAAAATTATTAGAAATTGTTTTAAAACAACATATTTTATCGAATAGTCTGGCGGGCATATTAACGTGCGTATTATATAATATAATATATTAAAATATGACGTGAAAAAACTTTTCGTCGTTGCGATAATAATAAACTGAAGTCGTTTAAAACTTTTAAACATATTATACGCGTATATTATAATAGGTATAAGAAGATTAACGCATTCCAATACTTTGCCGTTCGTTTATATATTTTCATCGTTCCGAGTCGAATATAATATTGCTCTCGAAATTCGATTACGGCATTTATCATCGAAATATTCGTCAAAGACAATTCGACAGTAATCCGAGACGAATGAGAAGAAGAAGAAGAAAAAAAAAGGAATTAAATTCTCAAAGATCTTTTACGGTTTGATGTTGTATAAACGATTCGACGATGGCCTAGAGCGATATCATAATTTTCGTCGTGCGCGAATTTTCGAATACGTTTCCGTGGAAATCATTACGACTATATAGAACATAATAATGAAATGTTTTGTTCTTATTCCCAGCGGATAATGTGCGTTTACACGTCTCATACGTATTATTATTATAACGTGCTCGGATGCAAAATAATAACGAACGACTTGCACGGATGATTTTTCACCTGCGGCGTGTGCAGATATGTTTTGATCTTTCGATCGAGAAAGATTCTTTTCGCTAGCTGCAGAATACGGTATACTATATTATAGTTTTATGTTCGTGCAAAATTTAACTAGACATTAATAAACAATAATAACGGTAATTCCGAAAACTAAAACCCACGGGTAGGTGTCACACGTCGACGATCCTAATAAGTGCGTATACGCTGCAGATGTGTCCCGAAAACGACCGAAATACGTGCGCGTGCTTTTGACATAAAAAATGTAAAAAAAAAATATAGCGAATGCTCCGGAAGTACAAAACGAAACGATTTTATTTCCGAAACGTTTTTATTATCGCCTATTTAATTTCGTATTCGTTGAAAGTTATTAAAAGTGCATGATGTTGAATATCCTGTTATAAGCTTAACGACCACCTGCACTATCGTGACTCGTAAATCATAAACGTTTGCGCTGGGTTTTATTCGCGTTGTGTATATATTAATATGACGTGTAAACATACAATTTTATTGAAATATTTGTCTGGTTAAAATATTGTGTTTTGACGTTTTACTACTGCGCGTCCTTGAAAAATCTATAAAACCCTTTTGCAGTTTACAAAACCACACACGAGCAGCATACGGTATAAAACTTTTCGCGCATAAACCGAGGCTAAATAAAAATGTGTTGATAAATTCCACCAGTTTTCGAACTAACGATTAAAAGACGGCAACTACTATACTGAACATCGATTATTCTAGTTCTATGTTTACAATGGTATTATCAGTCGTTTAGACGCCCGGGAATATACGCGGGAGAAGTTACAACCCACGTCCTCCCTCCCCCTCAAGATTATACTGACACACAATAATCCGTATAGACTTTAGATTTTCTATTGAATTCTATCGAAAAAAATAACTTTAATCTCGAAAAACTTTCAAGTATAAAGAAAAGTTTGCTCGGCGCTATTATATTTACAAGTTTATCGTACCGATAATAATATTATTAAATTATAGCTATTAAAGTTTTTTATTTTTTTTTTAATAAGTACGTTTGCTGTCCTTTACAATGTTACGAACCATTGGATTTCAAATCGTATTGAAATCGTTTTTGTCTACACAGTTTTTCACATTACATACAACGACAATAATAATACTATTATTATTCTATTACGTAGTGTTACCTCACGAAGCGACTTGAATAGTTTTAATTCATTTACTCTTACGTGTATTAGATGTAACATTTAATTAATAATATATAATTTAAATTTAAATCGCTTTCGTACTAAATTATACGCGTGTAAAGAAAGATTATTATCCTCGTTTAAACTATGTGACAATAATTAATTGAAAAAAAGTCGAGTTGTTTAAAAAAGACCGCGTCGAAATGCGAAAAATTGGCGAGAAGGCGCACTGTGATTGTTGACGATTGTGATTGGGAAAATAGTTTATATTTTTCAAAAAGGATTTTCGCCGACCATTCGGAGCGATCGTTAACGGTCGTCGTCCCCGTGAATCGCACGCAGTCATTTGCTCCGGGCGCGCGGGGTCTCCGTCGATGACCGTCGTCGTACGAAAGTTTTACCGCGTGCGAGAATGTGTGTACGTACACACACTACACACATTCATCCCGAGAGTTTAGGACGCGGACGAGATACAACACGTATATCAGATAAACACGTACACGGTATAATATAGCTGTGTGCGGCGCACGAGACGGTGACGGTTAAACGACTCGCCGGGGAATTGTGTATACGTTGCTCGGACGGGATTTTTTGCCGACTTTTTACGCGTCCCCCCGCAAAAAGGGACACGTCCGGGGATACTTGTTTTGCCGCCCCGCCGAGCCCCGACCGTAATATTATATATACGACGTCCTACCCGTAATATATTACGCGAGAAGCGGCACAAACGTGTAATATAAATGATATCGACGGCGATCGACTGCTGGTCTTACTCTCTCGTCGAACGGGATACGCCTCGGATCGACCGTTTAATCGACGACAAAAGTCGAACGTTTATGAATATTATAAAACAAAGTAACACGACCGATTAGAGTCGTTCTTGGCCAACATTCGGCGAAACGAAAAGCTGGTTAAAAAAAAATGGGAAAATTTTGAAAAAAAAAAAAATAAATACACCGACGCGATGCCGTTGGCCGGCCGCGCGCTGCCGAGGAGAAACGGATCCGTCAATACCGCGAGGGACGAGACGTGCGGAGGGACGGGACGAGCCGGGGGCGCGCGCGAGGCGACGAGGCGGTTCGAGCGGGGCGGACAAAGCGATGACGTAAACGCGCGCGCGCGCGCAAGAGGAGAAACGGCTCGCCGGACGTGACACGGCGGAGGCGAACACACATATTATAGGCTCGATGCCGTCGTCGTCGTCGGGGCGCGGAGGACGGCAAAACGTGTTGCTGCAATTTAACGATCACCGCGGCCTCGCTCGACGTCGGCGGCGGCGGCCCGGCCACACGAGAACTTTTCTCTATCCTGCCCTATCAATCTTCCCCCCCCCCGCGCCCGCACCCCCAACCCTTTCTTCGAAATACGCTTTCGTTTACCCACCCCCCCTCTCGCGCGTCTCGGCATGTGAGAGCTCGAACATTTTCATTCGACTATATTTATTTATCATTTTTATTTATTTTCACCGAAACGTTTTCAGTTTTGTGATAACAATCGTATAACAACACTACAAACTTTTATTGTGAATACAAACAGGTTAGAACATGGGCGTAGCGAGTGTGGGGCAGGGGAGGGCAAGTGCCCCCCCCCCTGCACTACAAACTAAATTGTATTTCTTATACCACACGTGTGGAGTTTTTACAAATTGAAATATTAAATATGATATAAGTACATGAAGTCTAAAAATAATGATAAATGAATAATACGTATATTATAAATAAATACTTTAAAAAAAATTGAGTTTTAATGATTTAAAGTTGGCTACATCACTGCCCCCCCCCCTGATTGAAATCCTAGCTACGCCCATGGGTTAGAACGTACGGTTTTTTTTTTTAATGCAAAAGCCAGATGAAATAAACTCGGAAAATTAGAAAGCGTCCGAAACGCGTTTGGAGTTTTTAAAAATTTACCGACGGAGAAGGAACCGGGGGGGGGGGGTGCGATCGTTTTTTACGAAATCATAATAATATATTCTCCTGGCCGACGTGTCTCGTTTTTGATTTATCGACCGATCGTTTTTCCACAACGCTACGAGAGAATAATGTTGTTTTATAGACAGACCTGACGTGACCGTCGTCGGCGGCGAATTAAATTATACGCGGCGGCGGCGGCGATGAATGAGAGAGGAAGATAAATCGCGGTCGACGAGCATAATAATAAATGTATATTGCGCACCTGAAACGACGTTACGCACAAACGCTGCCGGCACAGCGGACGGGTGGCTGTGAAGGGAGAAAGAGGGAGCGTCGCGGCGGGGGCTGAAACAGTCATCTAAACGATCGGTAGCGCTCGCGCGAGCGAAATCTACGACGAAATATTATGACGATAACGCATCGTCGACGACGACATTTTTCGCCTAAATAATTGAAATCTAAATCGTCTTTTCTCGAGAAACGGACAGGGTTTTTTTTTATGCTCGTTTCGAGCGCCCAGCTCAGTTTTAAAATAACGAACGGAAAGTTTAAACCAAGATTTTCCCATTTTTTTTTTTTTTTAATTCCGTTTTTTACCCGACGAGTATAAAAACGAAGAAAAACATTTTCGAAACTGCTCGTTAGGCGGCTGATAATTATCATCGCTATTATTATAATAATATATCATATTATCAATTATATTATATTACTGTGTAATAATTCTACTCGGAGGCGGCGGCGGCGACGAAAGAATAATAAATTACAATGATAAATATCGGCGGTCGTCGAACGCGATGATAATAACATTTATTTGGCAAATGAAAACATTATCGTACGCGCGTTTATCATATTATTATCGTTACTACGTGACGATTTAAACAATAATTATTTAAAAACTATTATCGTTCACGAAATATTTATATTATTATATAATAATATTGTTATTTTAAGTACGTATTTACTAATGCGTGTGAAATCGACAGTTCAATAAGTGTTCAATCGCATTAGCTCGTCTACATTACAAACATTAAATATTAATTATGGCCTATTTTAATAGCTATAGAATTACGTACGCGTCGATATGTTTACCGAGGTTGGGTACGCGTCTAGTCGCGTTATTTAGCGAGCAATACTGGTAAAATAAAAACGGCAATACGCAAAACAGTTTGTGTTTACGTTAAAGATCGTTATTGAAAAAATCAAGTTTTTTTTTTTAATTACCTTTGCGAAAATATTATGTTCTAAAAAGTTCTCGTCTTTGAGTTCACGCCTACGAGGATTATCGTATTTCGCGTCCACTCGACGACAATACGACCCCGACCGGAAAATATTTGCGTACAAATCCGAGGAGCCCTAAAAACATTTTCATTTTCATTTTTTTTTTTCAATTTAAATTTTAAATTATTTATTTATTTAGTTACAAGTTATTACCGCGGCCGTTGTTTTTTGAATACGTATTAAAACAGTTTGTTCGCGTTCCGTTTTTATTGTCGTCGTTACCTATACGTATTCTCTCTGACCATTGTACTTTTCACTTGAACGAGTTTGCTACGGCGCGGCGAGCCGTGTGGCGCGCAGCGCACTGAGACAAAAAATAAAATAAATATCCGGTTAAAACAATATAATAATAATATTATGTTAATTCTATTGTAAAATTCGTTACGGGTTAATCTAAAGTACACTTTGCATACCGTAACGGCCTTGTATTTCCATTGATCCCCGGCGGCGCGGCGCCCATTAATCCGACCGATGTTGTTCTAATATGGAATAAAATTCCATTCTCGGCCACTATTAACCGGGATTAAACGAAATGCCCGTGCCGGGACGCTGGAAAATGCTTTTGTAACCGAGAAGACGTCTTGGGCACGACGACGACGTCCTGGAAACGGATAGGTCTAATGTAATATTGTTTCGTTAACTTTATTTAAATTATTCTCCGTCGGTTATAAGTTTATAATATGTTACTAACATAACAGGATCCTGATTCGTTGAATTTATTCCGGTTGGTAAAATATAAAAAATTACGAGATTAAAAATCAGTACATGGGTGTGTATTTATTACACTCTTGGAAGTTGTTGCGGAAAAAATTTTGTGTTCGAGATTTTAAGTGAAGCGATGGATTACACGTCATTTCTATTAAAATACGTAATCAAGCACAGCTCTCCTCGTATTAACCGATCGATTTCAACAGATTGAAAACCAACTGGACTCTTAACGAGGCGCCTTGAACGACGTGTCGAAACAGCGCCTACGCGTGAAAAGAAAAGGCAAAAACTGCAGTGGACCCGCTCAAAATAGAATTTGATTTCGGCGAAACAAATTAATATAATAAAATTGAGTTCATGTTTATCAGTCTATCATTAATTTCTCTTTTTTTCCATTTGATTTATTTTTTATTTTATTGTTTTTTTTTTTTTAATAAATAGTTTTGCTTAAATTTAAGTTTTTTAAATGCTTATTTGAGTGCTTATAATAATGTTTTTAAGCGCTTATTTTAATGATTTTAAGTGCTCTTTAAGTCCCGAGCCCTGATTATTTACTATTGTACGCCGGAAAATGCTCAAAACCGAAAACTAAAATATATTTCTCGCCGCCGCCGCCGCCGCCACCGGCGGATGTTATTATCGTGTGTCATCGGCGCGCGCGACGTCGTCGTTGGATATTTTTCGCTCCCGTCCGTGTGTTCGCCCGCTTTTCCGTGAGCGCGCCCCCGACAACCACCCGCCGCCGCCGTCTCGTCCTCCTCGCTTCGTCCTGCCGCCGGCGAAAACATGACCAGCGTTTCCGAGATCCTGGCGTACGACAAGTCGGCCAGCGAAGACTACTACGAGCTGCTGGGATGCGACCAATCGTCCACGGTGAGCCCCACGTCTCCTTTCTTCTTCTTCTTCTTCTTCTTCTTCTTGTTTTTATATTCGCCGTCGCCGTTATTTATTCATTATTGTTATCGTTACGAGCCCGAGGCGGTGCTTTTCACAAGGTTTTCGCTTCGTAAACATTGCCGACCTCCTCTCCCTCCGAGAAAACGAATATAAATATTCTATTTTCCGTGCACGCGCCCGATGATAATTATTTAAAAGACTGATTACAATATTTTATCGACGACGATTATATAACAATAATCGTAATATAGAATATTATAGTTTATAATACGGTGTAGGTACTCGACTGCGTTTAATCGCTCGGCGCGGGTCTGCTGCTGCTGCTGCCGCTATTTATTTTTTATTTTTTTTTTTTTCTCTCTCTCCACGTTATAGGATTATTTAACGAGCGAAATGCGGGCAGAGTGTACGGCAGCTACGCGCAGGTAACCATGACGTGAAAAACCGTGTCTCGAGTGTTCGCCGCGAAAACATGCACGTTATTATGAGGAAAAAAACCCTCGACGAGTCCGCGCAGGATTCGCACGTATATTTACGTGTAGCGTGGTCCACACGACCGACTCGGAATAGGTTTGCGTGGAGCGCCGACTCGGGTCGAGAGGACATCGCGTATATTATAATTAACCGACGATTACGCGAGCCGCTCATCATTGTTCGTGCGCACACACGCATAATATAATATATAAGTATTGCGTACCTGCGCGCGTGCGACCGCAGGAAAGTCGAAAGGGTCCGCGGAGCCGAGGAAACGGGATTTCGCGGTCGGTCCTCGAGGCATACCCGACGAGCGGCGTACGATGTGTGCAGTAGGTTATTATACTCGTTACGACACGGGAAAACGACCGTGCCGATTAACGAAATATAAATTCGCAGGAAAAATGTTGTTTTCGCATCGGCCGTAAATAATCGTCACCAGCCGCGTCGCGTAAACGGTACGATTTCTCGACAACGTTTTCCGGCAGTGTTTTATTTTACTACGCGCTTGTAATTCATACGTTCGACCGTGAAAGATACGAAGCTATCCGAGTCTTTAGATTTCGTGTTTTAACCGGCACTTTAGGACTAAACATATTGCCGTTTGAGACCAAAACAAATGATTTGATATAATATTATAAAAATGTATTGACGAGACGTTCGCGAGAGCCCGATTAAAATCGTTATTCGTGTATTCGAACGATGTTTAGATGTTTGGTCGGTCGTTTCGCACTCGGATCGCATGAGCCCGGACCGCGCGACCATAAATTCCTTGCAACACACGCAATCACGACGATATTGTCGTGTCTGAGACTAGAAGTTTCGCGGGATTTTCGCGGCGTCTATGGAAAGAAAAAAACGGCGATTTTAATGGAACTGTCGTCGTCGTCGAACCGTATGAACACACGCCGCCGCCGCGCCGTAATAAACACAACGTTGCCGTGCGAGCGCGCTGCCAGTGCCGCCGCGGTGTGTATTCGCGTCGACGTGAGTTATATTATGGAAAAATACGGTCTGATTAAAATATCGTATTCGCGCGTACGGTTTTATTTTTATTTTTTTTTCCATCCATAATACGGCTCTTCGAGCATCGTACGCAGGTGTGCGCCGCCGCCGCGCCGGCGATAAAAAACAATATTATATAGCGTTACGAGACAAGTGACGCGCTACGTCAATCCGTTCGCTCGGACGAGCTTTATTGTGGAAAAACAGCACACACGAGCGATCGCTCAGGGTCGCATACGACGTTGCGTATACGATACGAGTGACCAGGACACATTAAAATATATACCTATACCGCCGCCGTGACGCCCGATCGCGTTCGTAACGATAACCCGCGCGTGTTTCCGAAGTAAAAGTGCGCGCGCGTTTCGGCCGAAATGTCCTCTCTGCCGAGGCCGACGGAACCGCGGTAGTACATAATATTACATCACAATATGCGGGCGCTCTAGCGACTTTCGTGTCCGATCGCGGAAACGTTTTGCAAAAAAAAAAAGAAAAAACAAACGCGCCCGACGTTTTTCAATTAATTCCCATCGGGCCTCTTTCGGGGGGCTGCGCCGATCGCTTTACAGAACGGCGCGCGGCGTATCCTTCGAAAATCCAATTAGTCGATGAAAAAACATAATAACGAAAAAGAAATAATCGCGCCGCCGCCTCTACTCCGTTCGGATTTATCTAGCCGATCGGCCCGTTTTTTTGTTGTTGTCTTTTTTCACATTATTTTATCGATTCGTTTTCATCGTACACGTTTTTATAAAAACAACTATCCGACTATTCATTTCCGTAATCGAGTGTACGTGCGCCACACATTGTATACGGGTAGGTAGGTAGGCATGCGTCGCACTGCAGCGAACGTATACTCTTTAATCGGACCGCGCGATACGCAATGGATTCGAAAACGCGACGGCGAAGGAGCGGAATATTACGTCGAAAACATATTTCCAAGGTCTCGCGCGCTTTAATAACGATATTTCAAATCAGTATATTACCTACATTGTCACAAGGTCACGAGCGTAGTGTTTTAATCTGCGGCCGATTTCGAAACGCGTATTCAGCGTCGTCGAAAAAATCACTTTCACCGGTTTTAACCAAATCTGATGCCATCGCGTCTGTGTCTGCGCTTTTATCACCGGTGGCGGATAGATAAAGGTGTGAGATTTCCCCAACGATCAAACTAAGAAAATTAAACTAAAAACCTCGTTAAAGTCGAATTTTCAACTCGAAATGCGTATAGAATGTACGTATTTCCGTTTCGATCGAATTGATATCGTGATTTTACAAGAATCGATTATAAAGAAAATTCTTCGAGATTTATAAAATTCTGTGTCCCAGGGCGTAATAGGGCGAACATTTTTTTACACGGATCTCTGAGAATCCAGTTCCGCCACTGTTGTCGGAACACTAACAGCCTACTGTGTTTTACGAATAATATACGCTGCGCATTAGTCGTCGGATTGATCTCGCGAACAAAACAGTGTTTTCCACAATATGTATGTAAACTCGTCGTTTCCCGGACAAACTATTTTTCTAAACGCGACAACCTTGTCGGCGAGGAACGAGTACGCGAATCGATTATCACCGACGACGCGGAGCTGTGTCAAGTCACGTAAATCCCCCGAGTCACAGTAATCGCTATTGGCACATACGTACGTAGTTTGCAAAGTGTAAACGCCTAATATTTATAATAACGTCAGATGTTTTAGATTAATAACGCATCATGACCGAAAGAGTAGAGACGCGCGTATAATATATACAGTGACAATAAAATTGTACGTTTAGATTTGATGTAATAATACGACCGACGACGTATTATTATAATATTTTTCAACGTCGTCGTCGCGAAAGAATAAAACAAGCTAAACGAGTGTTTACACGATATTTAAGTTTTCTTTATTATAATCGTACCTTATATTAGTGATGAGTTCGATAACGATCGCGTATTTCAAATCGAACACGACACGCCGTGTAAATGAAAATCTTATACATGTGGACGATGAGCTGTGATCTCGACGGCGGTGCCTGTAATAAAATCATTACGTTAAATACCAAATGTTTAAACGACCTCTGTCCGAGTAACGAATTTTTAATAATACGTCGTTTCCTTATAAAAAAAAAACACGATTTCTCAACGTATAGACACAACTGTAGTCGCTAATAAACAATTATTATTAATACGAGACGTATTAAAATCAATCGGTGTTTTATGGCGACTGTACGCAATCCCGCCGTCGTAATTATTATACCAGTGTGTAATTTATTGTTGTTGTTTTTTAATGAGTAATGTAATAATTACTATAACGAGCTATTATGGTATAGTGTACGTTACCCGTCTAAATATAATTATTTCACAAAAACTATAAGTAGCAGCTATACCTACGTAGCTGGTTAAAATTTACACCGATAAAATGTTATATTGTTACTAGAAGCGCGCACGATAAAATATATTATAGTTCGTGTTGTTGCAGTGTTTAGCAAGATAAATACGTGAGAGATATGAAATGTAATTATATTATGAGATATAACGCGTAACAAGTGTTCGATAAAATATATGAAATATTTTTCAAATTTACCATTTAATATGTCACACGACGTTATTGAAAAACGATTTCTCATTTCGTTTTATTTATTTTCGTGTGACATATTTGGAAATTCACAGTGGACACGATATCGGCTTCTCGGACAGGTCTACTGTGGGCAGCGGAGTATTATCATAAATCTCGCGCTATTTATTATACGGACATGGACGTAGGAAAACTGACTATAAGCTCGACGAGAATTTAAATGAAAAATGATTTTATTTTGTAAGAAAATGGCATGGTCGAAATGGCGAAAAGGCAATTGTTTATATTTTGTCAAAATATATACTGAAAAGTATAACGTCACAATATACGTGACCAAGGCGTGGGGATTTTAATGCGTTTAAAAAAAAAAATTACTTAATTTAAAAAAGAACACATCACGAATGTCCTAAAACAACATGGCTAGAGTTCAAAAAATATTAATTAAAATTGTAATTATTTTTATTTTTTTTAATTCTTTGATATTATATAAACTAGATTTTATACTCGAAAATCATTATTTTAGTACAAAGGAATTGAATTTGAATTCACTCGCTATATGAGTTGGATTATGGATCAAAATTGTAGTAAATTATTATACATTTCGCGAGTTCGTGTTAATTAAGCTAAAGGACTACAACTTAATATCATATCAGACTGTTATTGTGCGTGGTTTTATGGTAGAGGTTACTTATTTGAGTAAAAATTAGACGTCGAAATAATGAGGTTTAAAAAAAACAAGTTGTCGATGCGAACGTCGTTTGTGCAAAGTATTAACATAATAAGATAACGAAATAATAACGATTTATAATCTACCTGGTTTGAGAGAAAATTAATTTTTATCTTTCGACGTCGTCGTCGTCGAGACAACGTTGTCGCAACAATACAACTGCCGCGTAACGTCCACTGTTACGAGACTGGATTCAAGAGGATAATTCAATTCGAAAGTTCAACGTTCCTGGAACAAACGACGAAATCAATTAGTTAAAACTTGAAATAAAAAAAACCACGTCGGCGCACGCGCGCACATGCTACGGCGAACAAATTGAAAAAGTATTTCGGGCGACGGCGACGACGACGACGATTCGAAAAAGACCGAAACGATAACATTTAAATACGCAAAGTCAGCGCTTTGTGTGCTTATCGATCGTGTGCACCTTACCCCTATTGTCTGGTCGGCCAGTAGAGAGAGAGAGGCGGCGCGGCGCGATAACAACCGGATTCGTTTTGTTCGTTCGTTTGAACTTTGGACCCCAGGGACCCCATTGTCTCGCCGCCAGGTACGAGTATTATTATACGGCGTGACAAGAACGTCCGAATTAAGTCTGTTCGTTTGAACTCAAAACACACGGCCGCGTATCTATTTCGTCGCGGCGACATGATAAAACATAAAAAAAAAATAAATAAATATCAGACGATACGCGTATTACATTAAGTCAGCGGTTCTCAAACTGTGCTCCGCGGAGCCCTAGGGCAAGAGCAGTCTAAGGGGCTCCGTGGCTCCCCGGGCATATTTGTATTAATTAAATTCAAATTATTAAATTATTATTATTTGGACAGTACCAATAATACGTATTATTTCAAACGTTTAAACTATTATTACTAAATACACGTCATATATTATATTTTTGTGTCGTAGTCAAAATGAGATCAGATAAAAGTCGGCTTTTTCGATCATTTGACATATTATTGTATACGATAATTTAGTTAATTTTTTTTAAATAAAAAGCAATAATCGAGCGATTTATGCCGCGTTTTGCGGTCGCTTTTTTTTTCTCAAACGTTCCGCGACAATATCGCGAACGTATCGCGCAATCGATTATGATCGCCGAACGCCTGCGAAAATTAATCAAGACGCTATTATTGAATAATATACAAATCGTTTAACACCTCGAAAAGCCGATTTCAATTAAAATCAAATAACGAGTGAAAATTCGGTACGACAGGCGCGCACGCAATATAATAATATTATTATGCGTATGTTGATTGGTTTTACCCGAGAAACTCGTTAACTAAATTCATTATAAAGTGTTTACGAGTATCGTAACACGGCGATCGTAGACCAGAGGAGAGACGTTCGACCGCGCGATCTCGTCGTGTTTTGATTTATAAAACCGTGCGCGTTTTAGACGGGCGGGTACTTGGGTTTGAAAATTAAAGACAAATTCGACCGCATGGTAAAAAGTAATGGTAAAAAAAAAGAAAGAGATAATCGTATAATATGTAGGTCATCGCGGTATACTAAAATAATAAAATTATAATTGAAAACGATAACAGCGGCCGTTGATTATAATTTAATCCTCTAACGCGCAAGTGTGTACGAGTAATAATTCACTTTGGAGAGTGGAAAAATCGTGTTTCTTCGAAACGACAACTTTAACGCGAAGAATATTTTACCCGTCGACGAATTACGTATTTCTTTCCGGACGTGATGGAATCGTTTATTTTATTCGCTTCCGGGGTGACATTATAAAAGGTAATACGCGTTTATCGTGTGAGATTTTTGTTCGCGTCGTTCATATTAAATACGTTTGTTTTGTGTGCTAACACTTGGCGGCGAATGATTTAACGACTCAATAACGGGCGCCCGCGATTTCAAGTGTGTTGTGTGTGTTTGAACGGCGTATAATTAACTCGAAAGTTAACAATACACGAGTGCGTATATAATATTATAATATTTGTATGGAAAAATTTCAAAAGAATATATAATGCGCGGGTATTACATATATACGTATATGTATACACACACACGTAATGAGAGGGTTGAACGTCAAAGTGTTATAAAATATACATAAAAGACTCGCGCGCAACACCTGTTGCGTGCGTTTATATGAAACGCGCGTAAAGTATTACGACCTTTCGTCTTTTATTCATAAACATATCGTGCACACGAGACTTGGTTTTCGCGAGCGCTTTCGTTGAGCAGCCCGCGGAAACTTACTGTGCGTACCGTAAAACCGCGTGTTTTTCGCGTGGAAAGTTCGCACGCGACGTAGTCGACGAAACAGAGAAGACGCGCGGCACTCGACTGGAAGCGTAACGCGGAGGAGGGGTGGGGCCCGTATAGTCTCCTCGGGAAACTATAATGAAAACGCTACACATTATCATCGTGTGTGGTGATGCCAAAACCACCACTACACGAGCAGCGTAAGTATATGGCGCGCGATAAGTTATGTTAATTCGGAACGCAAGACGGCGGCGGCGGCGAATAAACAATAGCGTGATTGTTATAATATGCGTCGTCGTCGTCGTCGTGAGCAAATTACAAAATTATTTAACTGCTACGTACGTATATATAATATTATGTCGACTGACGAGGAGATGAGGCCGGGGTGGCTCCGGCTCACCGGCCGCCACTCTTTAGATCAGAGGTTCCCTGCAAAGTGGTCTATATCGACCCCCTGGGGTCAACGAGAAAAAAAACGGGGGGTGCACGAGATATAAATAGGGGTCCACGAGAATTATTATTAACGTTTGTATACAAAAATTATTATTTTATTATTTTAGCTTCTATTATTAATAAAAAAAAATTGAATAATATTACATCGGAATTATTATACTTTATCATGTATCATGAACAACTTCCGGTACTCATTTATTCTGCGATTGTTCTGTTAAAAAAAAGGTTGTTTTAGGCTACTAAAAATAAATGATAAACATCATGCGAAAATCCAAAAATAAGCAAAAAAAAAACGAAAAAAAGCAAAATAGCACTTATACTCCGAAATATGCAAATGCTAGAAGTTATGAGCCCTGGACTAATGACTAACGAGCCGATACTCGACTGTAAATATCAGAATGTTAAGATAAAATTAAATAACACTAATTTGAAGCCAAATATTGAAAATTTAATATCAAAGCATCAGACTCGTCCCTACCATTAAAGTTTTTTTTTTTTTTTATGTTATTAGATCTAATTTTTAAATTTGAAAAATGAAATAAAATATATTGTCTATCAAAAACACATTGGTGAATTTAAATAAAAATTTAATATCCGGGGGGGGGGGGTCTACGAAAAACAGAAAAATTAGTTAGGATTAGCTACGGAGAAAAAAAGTTTGGGAACCTCTGCTTTAGATCCTCGAAAAAATACCTATTTGGCTGGTTAATTTATAATTTGAAAAAAAATGCATGTTAGTTGTGCCCTCGTGAGACATGCCCCGTATGTATGGATGTTCCGTGTTGGCAGGCGTACTTCAAT
Organism: Drepanosiphum platanoidis; assembly: GCA_948098885.1. Classification (NCBI taxonomy): domain Eukaryota; kingdom Metazoa; phylum Arthropoda; class Insecta; order Hemiptera; family Aphididae; genus Drepanosiphum; species Drepanosiphum platanoidis. Next base: position 1,315,115 of record OX402536.1, read on the forward strand.
CCACACTCGAGTATTCCGAATACTGTTTTTGGAAATTATTCAATCCCGGCGTATACCACTCGTATACTTTACGTGGCCGTCCGGTTTTATTATTCGCCGCGCGCGCGCTCGCTCGCGATCTTCGAAGTCGCCGGGGAAAATATTTCGATTAACGACCGAACGACACGCTGTTATTTATACGTTCCATCGAGAGACTAATGTATTTTTAAAATATTCGCAACACTCGTTATATGCGCGCGGCGCGGCGGCGGCGCGGCGTTCGAAATACCTTAAATAATAAAAACCTAAATGAGCGCCAGTATTATTCATTAAATATTCAAATACGTATAAAAATACCGCGTACAGTAGAGGAGTCTCTCGCCGATCCGGACGGAATTATCGGGCAACAGTTCGGATTACCAATAATGTTGCTCGGTTTGAAGTTCTCGCTGCTCAGACTGAAAAATTATCCGAATTAATTGGATAAATACTATAAATACGATCGATATTACGTATTTTCAAGTGTGCGCGAGTAACGAACGTAATCGACGAAATATTATATTATGCAATCGTACCGTAATTATGATAATATTATACGTATATTGTCCGGATTTACGACGAAAATTCAAAATACGTACGAATTAAAAACGTCTCCTCAAAATCTAGCGGTAAGTCGTACGCTCCAACTCGTTCGGATTAACGAGACGAACTGATCAACTGTGCAGATATTATACTATTCCGAGTACGACATACTATTTTAGAATATTTTATAATATCAACTCCTGTTTTCGCTATCTATTCGCGTGTTGTTCATTCTGACCTAACCGAAACGACTAAACAATGAATATTACCGAACAATGATGATGACGACGACGACGACGATTTTATCGTCCCGAGAGTCCATTTGAGGGGAAAGCACGGCCCGGATAATCGTCTCTTTAACAACAAACTGTAGTAAGAGCGCGACCACAGTGGAAAAGGACGAGTAAAACGGCATCCTGCGGCGTCGACCTCGGCCGCGATTAGCCTGAAAACACGCGAGGAAAATAATTATTTTTCGTCTCTCCGGAACGCGTTAGAAATTGAAAACATATTATTATACATAATAATATAAAATATGCTCGGCTATTATACTAATATTATAATAATTTATTGTCAATTGTTACGAGAGCAGAACGATTTTTTTCTGTCGGTCGAAAATAATAATATAAAGCTCTCAACACACATCTCGACAACGATTCGTGCACATGTTTTTTTAGCAGATACGAAAAAACGCGAATAATAAATTACAGGTTGTCGTATTATACGTTTAATAGTTTCAAAAATATTATTTTCTATATTATTCAACGACGTTATTTTTACACAAATAATAATATACCGTGGTGGATTTCTCGAAAATTCATCCCACTCGCGTTCGTGCGACCGTGACTTCAAACGAACGATATTGTGCGACGCGGGTCACGTTGCGGATAGGGTTGAAACACGCGGCACCTGACAACGTCGCGTCGTCGTCGGAATTAAATTACGTATACGTAGAGGAGGATAGGTACAACGTGCGGCGAAATCATTATTAATTATTATTATTATTATTACACGGCGTTGATGAATTAAATTCTCGGACGTCGTCGTCGTCGTCGGGCATGAATACTCACTCCCGAAAGAATTGCGATTGTGGAAACGCGATGAAACCGTATCGATTGTATTCACAAAAAAAAAAAAATGTTTTTATTTCGTATTTTCGGTGCGCTCTTTACACCCCCGATGATGATTTTCAATCGAAACCGGTCGTGATTTTTTTGCACGCTTAATTAAAATAATCGAGGCGAGACCTTTACGTTTTATTTTATTATTATCTATCTAATAGTTTGTATTGAAATAATATTTTAATGATATTTTCTCATAAAACTATCGCTACGAGTCGATAGAATTTTTAAACGATTAATTATTTAATATCTTTCCCGTCGCTTACCTATTCGTTACTTCTTACTGGCGTGTCTGCTCGAAATTATGACGCCGGGGAGAATCGTTGGCGATCTGCGTAGTGCCGGCAACCTGCGGCGCGGCGGCTCCTCAGGATACGCCTCGACGTCGAGCATTTTTTTTCCTCCAACATATAAAATGAAAAAAACAATATATAGTAGTAACACGTTGTAAGAATAAAAGAAAAATTATTTAATTTTACACACCTTGGCTCTTTGTTGGACATGACGGTTTTGTAGTCGTTCTTTTTGAAAAAAAACCTGCTCTTCCCTTGAAATCTTATTTCGTTCCGAAGAACAATGTTTTCGTCGTACCGCGCGTAATGAAAAACACGACTATTGCACAGTGACTATAAACGAAATAAAGCGGTCAAACGCAACAATAACGACGAGATTTCTCTTGTCGAACAGGTGGAGCAGATAAGCACGGAATACAAGGTGAGAGCTCTCAAGTATCATCCGGACAAGAACGCCGGCGACAAAAAGGCAGAGGAGACGTTTCAGAAACTCAACGTAAGACTGCACACGATAACTCGTTCGATCTGAGCGTAACAGCGCGCCGTTGTCATTATTGTTGTTTAATATTGTCGTTGTTGTGCGCGCGCAGGAAGCCAAAGAAACGCTGTGCGACCCGGAAAAACGGGCCACCTACGACAAATGGAAGAACAGCGGCGTGGCGCTCAGCTTCAAAACGTGGCTGAGCAATAAAGAACACTTCCATCAGGTAATAAAGCAAACTATTGTAAGATTTGGTGACATTTTAGTTGGCTGGGAGCGCTTACGTTTCTACGCGAGGTCGCAATAATTATAAATTATGATATAATACGAGTGTTTGATGAATAATAAAAGACAAAAATTTTCTATTATTTTCGAGATGACTTAAAGTGACGCTCGACGGTCGGTTTACTGGCTATTGGTCGAAACTTTGAGTTTCCCCGAGGAGGTAAAAATTAGTAAATTAACAGAACCGTAGTGATTTTTATTTTCAATTAGCGATAAATAACCTGACCGACGACAATAATTGGCGGTGTTGAGAAAAATCCGAGAAAATGCAAATTAAAAATTAATCGTTTAGACTCGTATGTTCACATTTTTAGTTGGCGAAACGTCGTCGTCTGAAAAGTTAGAACGAAAAACCCATCGGAATACGTACGATTAAAATATTATGTTGAAAACTATCCTTTTTCATATTGTACGTAATAAAGTGATAAAAATCCTGTGATTCGAGCTGCGCGGCGGCACAGGGCTGCGGAATGAGGAATGGCGCCCCACTCTAATACTCACTCCTTGATACGTCACTGAATATAATAAATATGCGCGCGCGTGCGTGTAAGTAATCGCAGTTATTTATGGTATCTGGCGTCTGCCCCCCCCCCGCGCCGGATTCGCGTACATTTTCGAGATTGACGATATAAATAACGACGGCGGTGATGACTATAATAATACGTAGATCGCGCGCGCCACGAGATAACGGGGTGTAGATTTTTGATTTATTATTATTTCTCCGTTCGGACCGCCGCCACCCGGATGGATACCACGTTTAGAAAGAAAAAAAAATCGCCATAATGTTATGGAAATATTGTCATCAAGACGTCTCGGAGCCCCTTTCGGTTGTTATTACAATAATATTATAATATACGGTCACTCACGGAGCCTCGGGCCAGAAAAATAACAAACGGCGCGGTCCATTCGCATCCTATACGATATATTATACTCGTACACGTCGCGTTTATAAGCTTTTAAATCGCGGGAACCGTGTGGGATTTATGTTTTCGCGCGCGCCCGATTCGTTAATATAAAACCCCGGCCGGGCAGGTTAGGTAGGTATTCGTATAAACCTTTCGAAAGGGCGAAAACAATAAACTTAATCCGGTAACTGATAACAGTCAGACGTCCAAAGGGTTTTATATCAAAGTATTTCATTGCGTTCTGTCGGCTATTGTTTTCAACTCGGAACGAGTGCCGCCGCCGATAATTTCACCGATCGATACGTTTATTTTACCCCTTTCGACCGTATTTTAAATTTTATTATCAGCATGACATTTTCTGATCGTTATCTTTGTTTTTATATAATATTTAATACTGTCCCCGTAATCGAAATCGCACGCTCTAAATAATGACGTCACGCCGTCGTCGTTAATGATGATGATAATCATAATAGTAATAACAATGCCGACAAAAGAGTAGTGTTGTGTATATAATTACCTATTTCTACGGTCATCCGATTATTATTGCTGGCCGTTTTGTCTTCTTTCGTCGCGGCACGTTTGGTAGGTGCAAAGTATTGCGATATTTCTTCGCGAGTGGTTTATTATAAAATAATAATTAGTGAACTCGCTCAATAACAATAGCCGTTGTCGGCGGTGGTGGCCTGACAATCTTCTATTGTTCGCTCCGTTCCGAGACGTACTTTCGGGGCGAAAACACAGAGACATAATTACACAATATTTTAATCGCGTAATTATTATAAATGTTGTTTTTACAGTCCATGCACTGGGCGCAGATGAACACAAAAGACAGAATGCTCCCGGAAGGCGGCGAGGGATCTTCCACCTCCGCGGGGTCCAGGAGGGCGTCCGAAGGCGGCGTTAACTTGGGCGCGAACAAAATAAAATGGGACGCCAAATCGAACGCGGACATAATCAATAAGTTCCGCAATTACGAGATATAAGTCGCGCAGTAGTGACGAACGAAAAAACCCATAAAAAAAAACGATTTCTTTGTCCAAAAAAAAAAAAAAAAAAAAACTCTTAACATGATTTAAATTATTATAACTCGTATTATATTATGATATAAATATTAATAATATTGGCTCTCACAAAACACGTCTTGACCCGGGGGACTGAGAAGCGAAGCAACAAGGTAATAATTAATAAATAATCATGCAATATATATCGGCACTTTGAAATTCACAGTATTAGTAATCATATATTTAATATATGATATTCGTCGATTACGCTTACTTTGATAAGGGTATAATATTAAAAAAAAAAAAAAAAACGAAACGTTTTAGGGTAATAATAATATATTAACAAGTCGTTATTTTTTCTTACCAATTACTTCTCAGACCTTTGGGTACACCTTCGAATTTATCGGATCTTCGAGAATTTTTCTATGTTGAGTAGGTATTTCAAAACTTTATACAACCGTCTAGTCTAACCGCGGGCCGGGCGTGCGTGCGCTGCAGGCTCGAGATCTCTGATGACTTTCAGAACTAGAAAAAAAACCAAAACAATTTTCGATTTTTAAACATTAGTCGTCGTGAAATACTCACGGCGAATTCCATATACAATAGTGTATAACGATTTTCTTAGTAATTTCAAACTTAATTTTCGTTAGTCGAAACTATTGAAGCAAAGCCAGTTCGTAATAAACAGACGGGGAGAACAAAACTTCAAATTAAAAACGAAAATAAAAGGTATGAAACTTTGTAGGCTCCTACACTGTTTTCGTCGTGCCTCGAAAAAAAATTGTTTTAAAAAAGGTCTGTTGTCGGGGGTAGTGCCCTGCGAGCACGTCCTGTGCGCACGCCCGTGCTAGTCAGTCATCGACGAGAAAACTCTGTTCGAACATTTTCCGCGGAACACTTTTAGAAACCCGACAGACGAGTTACCGACATACCTAGAGTTAGGTACTAATCGACGCGCGGTTTGATGTCCGTTTTTTTTTTTTGTGAAAATATTACAAAATCGTTGACTGGTGTGGTTCGCGTCACTTTAGTTTATTACAATTATACGTCATTATAATATTATCATAAGGTTAGCGTAGTCTTACAAAACTGTCAGGATCAAAGTAGCCGTCACGCGCATTCCATAATAATATATATTATACATTATATAGTTTGTAAGTAACGTTTATTTATAACGAGCAAAATATCGTAAACTGTATTATAAACGAATAGAGGCGTCGAGCAATCTCGCGGATCTGACCGCTGTAGCTGTTTAAAATATTTAAAAAAAAAAAAAAATCTATATTATATATTTATTAGAATACGCATTATAGGTATTATTACTGTTATTACGATTATTATACTTGACTTGACTGTGCAATGCCATTCCGAAGAGGAGACGTTTGTTCTCAAATTTGTAAAAAAAAAAAATAAAATAAAAATATATAATATAATATACATAATATTATTATATTGATATAATACCTACACGCCTATGTAATTAGTTACGGTAATAATGTGAAAAAAAAAAAACGTGTTTTTTTTTAATGTCGACGACATATTATTGTGATCGTTCGTAAAACGTTAGGTGACAAAACTCAAAAATACCCACGTCACAGGTACGATAATATTGCGATTGAGTTTCGCCCAACGATCTTTTATAATATGTGGTTTATTATATTACGTAATTAAATTACTTTTATTAAATGACATCGAACGATTTAAAGAAGGGACGTTTACAAAAAGATCGACGACGGGCCGTGTGTAAAACGAGTATCCTAAAAATAATAATAGGTTATTCGAACGTGTTATCGTCGAGATGCCGCGAGGTAAGTGCCCCCCGTCGTCGTGTATACACGACAAAATCATAACACAGGGTGGGGCGAAACAAACAGTGCAGTTTTGAAAGGCTATTAAAAAAAAACTACGCGACTTACAGAAATTATATTTATTTAATTTTCTTCAGTAAATTATGCCGTTTTATGTATCACGTTTTAAAAACGACATGAGAAAGATGATGGCCGCCAGCAGCGATACATTGATAAAGGCGATTTCTGAAATCGGATCCGTGTGAGGTCAACATTTTTCAATAGTGACGAGGCTCAGTGAATAAACAAAATTTTCGCTATTGGGCAGAAAATAATCCAAGGCAAATTCACAAGAGACCTCTTCACTCCCAAAAAGTGACCTTGTGGTGTGCGATTTCCAAATTTGGGGTGATTGGACCTTATTAGTCGAAATGTGTCGAAATGTGGCAGAAAATTTCTCGTGTCATTTTTAAAACGTGATACATAAAACGGCATGATTTACTGAAGAAAATTAAATAAATATAATTTCTGTAAGTTGCGTAGTTTTTGACGAAAACGTGATTTGAATTTTCCGCAGACAACCCTATAGATTACGGATTCTCCGGGCACACGGATGATTTACGATCGCGTCGGCATTACCGGCCGCGCAGGGACGGCGCGGCGGCGGCGAGGCGGTCGCCGAAATAAATAACGATAACATTGTACTATTTTTCAACACACAGATATTCGACCGGACATAACGGAGTCGTGTGTGTTTTTCCGTCGGGGTTCTACTGGCGTATTATTAAATCGCTGCTCAAAAGGAAAAACGAATTTCTACCGACGACGACGCGCTGACCGGTGTAAATCACAAAGTTTCTAGTCGTGTGCGTTGTATATTATTACAAAAAGTTGTACGCACGCGGCGTTATGCTATACGTACGTTTACATTGTTCCTCTTTTGAGTCTACTATACGACGACGACGACGCCACAATGAAGCGTAATAGTTGCCGACAGTCTATTATACACGATGGTCGGGCGCGCCCCCGTGTATAAATTAAGTCCGGCGTTTACACCGGCGGTGTATCGATCGCGCGCGCGGTGGGACACCGATAATAATACATACGTCGTCGTCGTGTAATTCGTATAATATCATAATATCCGGGTTCGTTATTGTCTCTTGTTTGCGCAGCCTCGGAGGGGAAAAAAATGAAATGAGTAAAAAAAAAAACGCGAAATTGAAACCGCTGCCCGCCGACGACGCCCCAGGTATATACCTGCCAGCTACCGTATACTTACCGCGGATTATGTTTTTGACGGGTCTTTTCGCGCTAGTCAAACGTAGACATCCCGGGCAAATCGATATCGCTCTTGTTGTTAATATAAACGCCGGATTGTCGCGCGTGTTTGCGCGTGTTTTTATTGAAAAATAAGCCGTAAATCCGAAGATCGAGTAGACACTACACGCACACGCATCTACTACTCGGAGATATCGGTTTACCCACGCCAAGACGGTGTAAAAACACACGATTACAATTATTATTATTTATTTCGTCCGCGCGTGTCGTTTTGTGGAAATATTTTCCCACCGGTACGTACCACACACTAGCTACGTAGTAATGCGCGTTTATTGTAAAATATTACGAGTACCTTATAGTTAGATAATACGAAGATTTGATCGGAATGTAAAAAATAAATATCACAACTAGGGAACAGATTATTTTAATATATTAAAAAACATAAAATATGCCCTGCGAAAGAAAAATGCGAAAAGACTTTGTTTTTTTTTAACTCCGTGATATTAAAATATATACATATAATATATTATATTATATGAAACTAATTTCGAAAAGCATTTTTTAAAGCTCTTACAAAGAAATTCAATTTGCATTTAAATCCACTCCCCAAGGGTGACTTGTACGTGAAACAATTATTATAATTAAGTATACAGCGAGTATACGACTACCTACAACATTCATGTCTCGTGAAAATTATTTTTTTAATAATGTATTTTTGTATTTTTGGGATGAAGTGATTTGTTTTGGTAAAAACTACTATATCAGAATAATAAAGTTAAAAAAAAAAATTGTCAAATGTCAAATGAGTAATTTTTAGCCGATATAAAATTGTGCAATTGCAACATAATATAGTAAATCGATAAAATAGTAATAGGTTTTCAGCGAATATGTTTTTCGTTTAGTCTTTTACAACGTCAAAACGGCGTTGGCAAATTACAACTGTGGTGCATCCATTACGTTTAGATTAATAACGAAAATATAATTATTCAGGAGTTTAACGATTTTTCAACAAACAAATACAATCGGTCGAGCACAAAAACAAACTACAGAACGAGCATCCGACGGCGAACAAATTGACAAATTATTTCAAAAGACGTCGACGATTCGAACAAAAGTGAAACGACAAAGATTGACTGAATAATGCCATTTCCTACCGATCGATTTCGCTAAATTATTAACTCTCTATAAGTACCATTATTCCGCCAGGTTATAACGTTGCGTGTTATAATTACGGTCGAATTAATTTCGTTTCGAACACGGCTGTTATGTTTAGTCATCGCGGGCTATCGACCAAGTTTTCGCGATTATTATTTTATAAATCTCTTTATACTTAATAGCCGTATTTGAAAAAAAAATAATACGAATAAGTAAAAAAAACTCGTCCAAAAACGTAGTCTATTAATGAGCAAAGAGGAATACTATTTTATCGATCGTTATAATAAAAAAATATAATACTACGCTTGATAAAATTGTCATAGAGGATTATTGGTCCTTATTGGACTGTACCTCAATCGTTGGACTTTTTAATTATTATTTCCGTTGGATTTCGATAAAAATCACGTCCGTTTATAGTAATGATTTGAATGGAAACGTTGGCTTTTAAAAATAATAACAAACGTTTCGCCTCGAGACGATTCTCTAAAAAACTTAACGCTTTTATAATATGACAGTCTCTAATTTTGAATCTCATATTCCAAAGAAAAATATATTTTTCGATACGAATATCGATTATTGACACGGCTAATTATTTATAGTATACTTCAAACGCGTTTAATGTTTGGATAAAAAGAGCGCCGCCGCCGCAAAGTAGTTGAGATACACTCGCAAAATGTATACATCAGCACTACTTCACTTCTTTATACTTTAAAAGCTTTTAAATAATATATTATGAATGGTTTGATAATATATATGTATATGTATCGCTTTTTTTTCAGTAAATTATTCCCCGCTTTAGAAAACGAATTTCAAATAGAAATTATCGGCTCGAAAAATATATAAACGTAAAAAACCATAAAACCGCAAAAGAAAAAAAAGTCGTTTTCACCGGCATTGCAGAAAACGATATTATAATAAAGTTTTTTTTTTTAACATACTATTGCATAATCAGTTAGTTAAACGTGCCGTATTATCGTAAATTAAATACACAATTTATTTGAAAACACAAAAATTGACAGAGAAAACGAGAGTTTAAAACCATAAAAAAAAACAAAAAAAAAAAAACGTTACGTTAATTGTATAATTATATTTACGAGAACTTATAATATAGTTCTCGAGTAATCGAAAAAAGGGTTGGCGTCTTATAATTTTTTAATTTTCTAGATGCATAATTTAAATCGAAAAATTTGATTAAAGACACAAACTTTTTACTATATATATACAATATACACAAATGCATAACGTGTATATTATATCTAATAACAAAAGACTGTTGATAATAATTTAAAAGTATTTAATTAAATACAATATGCAATGAGAGTTTGTTTTGTGTTAAAAAGTGTAAATATTATTCCCGTTATAATATTAGTAGTCTAACCCAAATAAAGATTATAATATAGAATATTTAATTTTTAATTTTATTATTAAACAGGTGGTTGTGAAATTCCTTAGGTCTTGTGTTTTTACTTATTAAAAAAAAAAACGGTAATTGAATGAAAAACATAATTTTTTAACTAGGAAACTTGTGTTTGTTTCGGAATTCTCGTCCCGATCATTTATAATTCAATAAAAAATTTAAAACGAATACCGACGAAGAAAATACAGGGTAAGCATTTAACCTTCGGCAATAAGGAGAATTCCGTCCAAAAGGAGGTCTCGGTATATAAAGGTTTCGCTGTATTATGACGTATACACACATTTATAGCGTTATAATAATATAATACTCGTATTCGTTCACCAAAATAATATGCGATTAATTTTGTTTTTTACATTTTAAAAAAAAAAAAAAATTTTCGGTACGAAATGTCGACGATAATCGAAATAATGGGAAAAATACAACACTTTGTGCTGTATTTGTTTTAAGGCGTTGAAAAATTAAGTTTTCGATTTGTGATTTGGATAGGGTTTCAAAATATAAAAACTAACGACGACGGTTACCGGGCAATATTTATTTTCGTTTAAACGGAAAAAGCTTCGTTCAACACCCACACTCGTGACGCGTACTTAAAACGAATACGATATTTTTACCATTTATTTTCACGTAGACGTATTTTTCAACAAATTACAAAAAACATTGGAGTACCTTGGAGTACATTTGTCGAGTGTTATTTTACGACTGGGCCTCGAAATATGAAAAATAAAATTGCGTTTTTAAACTCGTTAGGTTAGTACAATTGTACTAAATTGTATACAATTTAGCGACTTTTTGGCGCACTCGATAAAAACACGAGAACGCATCCTAGCTACTGACACTCCCGGGACGGAATGATCGACGATGATCATTTTTATTTTACCGATATAATAATATCGTAACGATTTCGCGAATAATATCAAATCCGAGACCAACACACCACCGTCCAAATAAAATAAATAAAATCGGTATTACTCACAGTTTCCCGGCGGGTTGCTGCTGCAGGCGATACGGGTTCGGCTGCGTCTGCGTCGTCGTCGGTGGCTCGTGAATAAATATTAAAGCAACGGAAAAAAAATCACTCGATAAACACGACAATATTGAAATGAGAAATTCACTGTTGAAAAAACGTTTGTTCGATAATTATTATTGTCATTCGTCGACTGAATAAGTAATGAATTATTATTATTAATTAAATTATCGTCGATTACGGAGACGAAAAAAATATTTAAAACCGGAGAGCAGGTCATCTCTGAACCGTGGTCGTCGCGAAACTGATCGTCTCGGCACACTGTGCTTTGGCGAGGAGCCGTTTTTTTTTTTTTTAATTTTTTAATTTTACTTTTTTGATCGCTATCGGTCGCGCGGCGGCGGCGCACGCAGCTCGGCTGTCGTTGGTCGGGCGCGGCGCGAGAGCCTGTTGGCTTTCGCATTCGCCCACGCAGCATTGAAATTTAGCGTTATAATAATATAATACTCGTATTCGTTCACCAAAATAATATGCGATTAATTTTGTTTTTTACATTTTAAAAAAAAAAAAAAAATTTTCGGTACGAAATGTCGACGATAATCGAAATAATGGGAAAAATACAACACTTTGTGCTGTATTTGTTTTAAGGCGTTGAAAAATAAAGTTTTCGATTTGTTATTTGGATAGGGTTTCAAAATATAAAAACTAACGACGACGGTTACCGGGCAATATTTATTTTCGTTTAAACGGAAAAAGCTTCGTTCAACACCCACTCGTGACGCGTACGAATACAATTTTTACCATTTATTTTCACGTAGACGTATTTTTCAACAAATTACAAAAAACATTGGAGTACCTTGGAGTACATTTGTCGAGTGTTATTTTACGACTGGGCCTCGAAATATGAAAAATAAAATTGCGTTTTTAAACTCGTTAGGTTAGTACAATTGTACTAAATTGTATACAATTTAGCGACTTTTTGGCGCACTCGGTAAAAACACGAGAACCGTAACGATTTCGCGAATAATATCAAATCCGAGACCAACACCACCGTCCAAATAAAATAAATAAAATCAATATTACTCACAGTCTCCCGGCGGGTTGCTGCTGCAGGCGATACGGGTTCGGCTGCGTCTGCGTCGTCGTCGGTGGCTCGTGAATAAATATTAAAGTAACGGAAAAAAAATCACTCGATAAACACGACAATATTGAAATGAGAAAAAAGTTGAAATGAGAAATTCACTGTTGAAAAAACGTTTGTTCGATAATATTATTATTGTCATTCGTCGACTGAATAAGTAATGAATTATTATTATATTAATTAAATTATCGTCGATTACGGAGACGAAAAAAATATTTAAAACCGGAGAGCAGGTCATCTCCGTACCGTGGTCGTCGCGAAACTGATCGTCTCGGCACACTGTGCTTTGGCGAGGAGCCGTTTTTTTTCGCAATTTTACTTTTTTGATCGCTATCGGTCGCGCGGCGGCGCACGCAGCTCGGCTGTCGTTGGTCGGGCGCGGCGCGAGAACCCGTTGGCTTTCGCATTCGCCCACGCAGCATTGCGATTTCTACTCGTGCGCGAAAAAACAAATCGTCGTTATTATAATACTATAAAATTATGTAATATTGTAACAAACATCACTGTCGTTGTTTTCGTGATTACGTCATAATCGTGACGTTTCTAGTGTTTACCGATTATTGTTCTTACGCTCTTAAAAATCAGGGGTGTTCTCGTTGATTTTTTTTGAGAACAATTTTATACCGACCCTCGAGTCGGGCGTAAATCTATGATTTCAATATGGTAGGGGTGACGAATGACCAAAAACAGAACCTTTTTTGAGTATTTATTGAAAATGCTCTTGATTTTGTCGAGTATAATTTCGGGGCCATTTTTACCTCTTTACCTCGTGGATCCTCGCCCGCGTCAAGTCCGAAATTACTTTCCAAGTATTTTCTGAATGACCGAATTCCCTTTTTTTTCTGTTGATAATATTAAATCAATCAATACTTTTCGAGTATTATTACGTTGAAAATAACAATTCGATTACTAGGTCGAACCGTAAATGTTGCCGTTTTTCGTCGGTTTTTCGCGTATAACTTTTTAACTGTAGAGAAACTGGAAAAACGAACCGTTTTTATACACGCGCAAAAACGTGTTGTATAAAATCAATAGATTATCCGTTCCGCTGGGAATATAAAAATACGACGTCGATTGCGGTGCATAATATATTTACACACTGTTTATCTAATAAAATTCGCAATACTCTACGTCGTCGTATGTGTTATGTATAGGATCCCGCGCGGCGTTACAGTAAAAGTATAATATAATAATAATAATAGCACCCACACACACGGTATTGTGTGCCTACACGGGTGAATAATGTTTATATACACGGTAATATCAATAATCGCGCGGAATTAACGGCGCCGAGCGCGAAAAGTATTACACACGAAACGTGAAAAGTGTAATATTATGTAGGTTTATTATTTATAATACGCGTACCGATCGGGGATTGCTGCTGCGGCGGCGGTTGTAAACATTTTCGATGTCGTTCGATAGGAATTTGCACTCGATCCGACGTGACGTCTTTTGGATATTGCGTGGGTGTACGACGACGACGACGACGGTAATAATTTTGCTGATGCCAGTGACTCAGAAGTTTAACGATTTCCTTTTTTTCACGTCGTCGTCAACTTCGAGACTTCGTTAGCGATGTATACGTTATTTGGACGACAGCTGCAGTGAGTCGGAGTGGGTATTAGGGAAAAAAGTAGATGTTATATTATTAAAATCCCGGAGGAACGAGTGAACGAGAACGCGGACGCATTGGATAAAAGCCCAACCATAAGCTAAAAATTGAAGATTGTCCGTTTCAAAATGAATTTAGCCTATATTGGTATTCTTTACTTCCTCGTGGCTCGTACCTCGAAAGTTTTTTGATTTTTTTTGTAATAATTGTTTTCAATAAATTTATTATTAGCATAAGTAGATGATAATATTAATATCAAGCTTCATTGGATCTGAAAATAATTCGGTTTTATAGTAAAACGTACAAATTACGTATTATAGGAATAAAATTACGAAAATGATATTATAAAGTATATGACATAATTTGTAGAATAATAGTCATTATTATCGCAGGGGCCCCTCTCTGTTATTGCGAAATATTTCTCAAATAATTATCGTATGGATACTAGACTTGGATCACTGAATTAAGTTGTTCGTTATTTTTTTGATTATTCGTTATACTAATTTATAGAGGAGGTATTTAGAAGCTCAAATTTTTTATAAATTTATATAATTTATTCTTCTGATCGGTTCCGCGAATCCGTCAAATATTTAAGTTATAGCACTAAAAAATACTAAAAAATTTCTGTAGTAATACAAAGATCAAGTAATAAATATATTATTAATTTCGGGCCTCCAAATAAATCCTTGCACACGGGCCTCAGAATTCATAATTGCGGCACTGTAAGCAAGGTGCTGCAAAAGCACCCCTTACATATCACACGACCTGTACAAAACACACCCTGCAGCCGTTCGGAGCATTGTATTGATTTCGAAAACATTTCTTTCTTACTTTTCGTCGCGACCAGTCGACTTTACCGCAGCCTATGTATATACGTGTATAGTATATTAATACGCGCCGCGTCTAATATGATAACACTTGGTTAAATTTTGCTCTTAATCTATTCGAGCTACAAAAAAAAAATAATAAAACCATATTTGTTTAAAATTTTGTCAGCTACATTTTTGCATAGAGGTATTTTTGAAATAAACTTAGTATTTCCAAAGATAATTTTAAAAAACTGAAAAATCGCACATAAAATCCAAGATGGCGGACACTTCCGGACCTCGGAGGGATGGCGACTTTTTTTCGGTTAATCAGGAGCTTATAACCAAACTTTTTGCAAAGTTTCAAAACTTTCCGATTTAATTCCTCAAAAAATCGTTTAATGACTGGACTAGTAAGCAGTGGAGACCGTTTGAAATTTGCTTTTTCAACTGTTCGCATAGTGCGCTTATCGTACGCGCTCTGAACAAACACTACACGTTTGCCATATTATTACAACGTAAAATTCACCGGTGTTTAGAAGACCGACACACGTCTCAAACGCATTACTCTATAAAACATAATATACAATATAATATACTCCATTATGGGCGATCGTGAGAGCGCGCGCGCGCGTTTCAAGTGCGCCAAACAAACGAGTGTGAAAACCACGAGGAGTTTCACACATCACGTCGCATGGAAATGTTATTATCGTCGAATTTTTCAAACAACACCGGTTCGTTTTGTAAATATTACAAATATATTTTGTAAAGACAATATTCATTCTCATCACTAAATAAACAACGTTCGCATTAAATAATTATTAAATAAAAACAAAAAGGATCACAGTGGTGTTAATAATAATAATAATGTATAGAAAAAATATATATAAAGTACTCCTACGAAAAAAGTATAATATCGATCTGCTGCCGCCTCGTATCGGCCGCGAGACGAGCGCCCAGTACCTATTATAACCGCGATCGCGTGATACGCGTGATTTTTTTTATTGCTGCTGTTCCCAAGAAACACGCGATGTGCTACACATACCCCCTCCCCTACCCTCCATACACGTAAAATCCGACAGCGCGCGACAAATTACAAAAACAAATGGCGATATCGAGAAATCAACGAGTTCCGAATAGGAAATAAAAAATAAATCATCTAAAAAACCGCGTTCGTCGACACACTCGACGTCAGTGTAGTAACCTAACTATAGGTGGTCGTAATATATAATATAATAGTGTTATTATTTCACGAGTAACACGGATTTTCTTCTTTTTCCCAAACAAACCGCTATAATATACTATGTACAACACACGGGATTTACATCGACAAAGTTATTTTTAAAACTATACATTCATAATAATATATAAATCGTCTAAATGCAATCATCTAGTAGTAGTAGTAGTAGTTACACCTACGTATATGAACACGACATTTATTATTGTAAACGATTTGTAAAATATTGCTAACGTATATGATATTACTCGTATATAATACGAGAAGTCTCTTAAATGAAATGAAAAAAAAAAATAAAAATAACCTTTAAGGATAATCATATTTTAATATTATTTACGTGTAATATATATGGCGAACACTGCACGCGAAACGACTCGGCGTAGAGGAGGTTTTTTTTTCCGGGGGAGAAGACGCGTGTCGTCCGTCCTCTCGGAAACGCGCGACAACGATACACACACGACACACCGAATACGATTTACAACATTTTTCGACGCGATTCGCGCGTACCAACAGCCAACTCCCCCGCGATCCGAGTGTGGAGAGCGGTGGTGGTGGTGGTGGTGGTGGCCGGCAAAACGTCCGTCGGATTTCATTCGACCGTCACGCGAGACGACACTGGCGCGGCGTCTATTTGATTTTGATTTTGTGCAATTTCAACTTGAATCCCAGCAATTCGGACAGAACGCCGGACAGCGCGGACAGGATCACCACTTTTATCAGCGTAAACAGGTACGGGTTGTCGGACAGGCCGGCGATTTTGAAAGGACTTTCTAATTCCTGCGAACACACACACGCACACACGCACACGTTATATTTTCGAACGGGAAAATCGTCGACTTTCAAGCCCTCCGTAATATTTGAGAGTGGGGCGGGGCTGAGAGAGAGAGTCGTTTGTTTGTGCGAAATATAAATTAAATCAATCTAGCACAGTAGTCAATTTCACAGCGGGAGTTTGTGCGCCGGGTGACGAGGAAAAACAAAAATTTGACCCGGGGACCCGCCCCCGCGTAAGCCGAGTACGAATTCCTTTCGTCGTCCTTCTCCACTTACAGGCTCGTTAATTTAATTATCTTCCCCCGGCCCTCCTGACTCGTGCGAGTGCCACGACGAAAACTAATTAAATTTCGGGCATTTTTTGGCGACGACGGGGGGCAACAAGACGAAATATTCGCGGGTAGACTGGATGTGTAGTCGAATTCTCAAAAAAAAAGACCGTGTCGGAACACAAAATAATGTGAAAACCAACGGTAGTAGTACGTATTATTGCGCGGCGGTAAATAATATCGTTGAAAAAACACGTTTTTTTTATATACGTATTTTTTTCGGCTTTGTCGACGACGGACCACCGTATCCATCAGAAATTACTACAGGGCGGCGCAGTGAATCGGGCGATTTTAAAATAACTATAAAAACCCGACAAGTATTTTTTTTTAACAAATATAATATTTATACAACCTGAAAGTATATAAAACAGCGTTGGATAGAAGTGTTAATTTGTTATTTAATTTTTATAAATGATATCTGCAAGACGGGGCTACGAGTCATACGGCTAGAGTGAATATTCTAAAAGATTTGTTTCCGAACCGCATAATTTCTCGAAATGGGAGAATATTCGCCTGATTTAACGGGCTGTGATTTTTTTTCTGTGGGGGTATGTCAAAAGTAGAGTATACCAAAAACACCACCAAGGACACTTGATGATCTTGAACAAAGAATACGAGAAGAGGTGACACAAATCTCACCGGAAATTCTGCGAAACGTCATGACCAGTTTTCAAAGACGCCTTCACGAATGCTTGCTTCGAAATGGACGCCGTGTCTTGCAGATATCATTTATAAAAATTAAATAACAAATTAACACGTCTTCTTTAATTGTTAAAAAAAATACTTGTCGGGTTTTTATAGTTATTTTAAAATCGCCCGATTCACTGCCCCACCCTGTATTTGCATGAGAATTGATTACGGTACGCGCCGTCGTTTCCGTTGTCGTCCAACGATATTATTTTCGAAAGAAAGACTTTTCACAATAATAATGACGATGTTTAACCGTATGTGCGGCGAGTACTCTCGGTGGGCCGTTCGCTTGCCTCTGAAATTGATTCAAATCAATATGAACCCGAACCCAAATAATGTACTCGGCTGTTTTTGCCATTGTCGCGTTATTATTTTTGACGTAAATTTAAAAAATCTGTGTACACAATACGTATACGTATACGTACGTACCCTAGTCGGCTACTGAATCGATGAATATTTGCACTTTGTTTCGAACAAATTTGAAAACATCACAAACAAAAAATTGTTCACAACAATATCGTGTTCAGAGTTTCAAAAAAATAAAATAAAATACACAATGAGTGCGTATAAAACTATGATTTTCCCTGATATATGCGTAGAAAAACATGGAAATTAAAATTAACACGAATAACATGACAATAGAATACATAAATTATGCTATCGGAACATGTAAACCTCGTCAAAGAATCTTGTAGAAATGACGACAAATTTAATGAATAGAAAATTGAACGATGTCGACGAGAAATAACGAGCTTGAAATGATAATAATTATGAGAGGAGACGAAAAAGTACAAAACAAAAGGATAGATTGGTTAAAGGTTAACCGTAATAATCCAAAATATTGTTAAAATGTTGTAAAAATATGTAATGTAAATGCAAATAGCAAGAAGATTCTGAAAAATGTTGGCATTTTGCCACAAGCAAAATAAATAGTGCTTAATGAAATGTAAAAATGTAAAATAGTAAGTTTGTTATTTTACTTTGATGTGAATTATTTTAAATAAAACAAACAACCAAAAATAATGTTTCGTTAAAACATGTTATAAGACACTTCTTATTCAGAATATTCAACTTTAAATATTGTTTATTTATTGCATTTTTTAAATTATTTATTTGTCAAATGATCTAAGACATGCCAAGTTGTATGAAAATACACCTAAGACAAATTCCAATTGTCGACTGGTAATTAAATTGATAGAGAAATTAAAACAAGTGTTTATTAATTGTTTTAATAATGAATAAATGATTATTTCCTCGATTTCAATAAAATTCAATAAAATGATAAATTATATATGTTTTTATTTATTAAATTTTATCATATTTTTAAGTTGAAATCCGTACAGGCTGTACAAAGTTTAACAACGTTAATCTATGTATATAATATCAAAAATCAATTTCAAAATTAATAAAACAGTCGAGTTATATACGTTTTATATTTTTTTAATGAAATAAATAATAATTTTGAAACGCAACGAAAATTATTTTTATTTGATCTAGTCTGGGTACTAATTATTTTATTTAATAATCTAATAGTAATGGGTTTTTTTTTTTTTTTTTGAATAAACAGATTTATTATTATTAAAATTGAATTAATTCAGACAAACATAATATTTGTAATCTACTAGAGTATAAACAGTGAATGAGCAATGTAAACAATTTATCCATAATTTTTGTTATCAAAATTAAAATCCCACTAATTTTATATGAAATCACACTATTTACAATACAAATTGTATTGTATACAAATTGTTTGAACTCACAGAAATTAATTAACTGCTAAACAAATATTATGGTAATAAAGTTAACTAATTTTATGTGACATCGTACAATTTACAATACAAATGTATTGAGTTTATAGAAATTAATTATTATTAATTGTTAAACAAATATGGTAATAAAGCTACGCATGGCTTGAATTAAAATTAAAAAAATCATAGGAACTTTAATGTTCTACGCGCATAAAAAAAGGCCGAGAACCGCTGTTCTACACGATTTCGATTTAAACTCAACCGTGGGACCAAACGTTTTGAATTTAAGCACGTCGTTTAATAAAACGAGAGATTTAGTCGCCAGTCCCTAAGATCTTGACATAGACATAACTATGTTTTGCGTAATTTATAATAAACAAATAATAAAATATGTGTGCACAAGGATGGGACTGAGATTTACTCGTAAATTCTGTCGACGTACGAATTCTTAATAATATAATAAATTATATAAGTAGAATTAATAAGTTAAATACCTTCAATAAATCAGCAGCTAATTTTAGAACACTGTTTGCTACCATCAAATCATCTTTCTTGTTTGGCTTTTGTTCAATTTGCAAGTACAAGTTAATCTGAAACAGGAAGATGCAGTGTTAGTATTTTTAAACTGACAAAAAAATAAAATAAAAAATAAATACAGCTATCCGTCTAAAATAATTTCCCCGACACAAACAATATTATTTATTCGATATCAAAATGAGAAAATGTCGTGAAAAAACAAAAATCAAAGTATTAGAAATTCAAATAAATTACAATGGTTTGTTGAAATAATTTACCTGTTCCGTTATCAATGTTGATAAATTTCTGTATTTCTTATTTATCTTCGTACCCAGGGTCAAAAATCGCAAAAGATAAATTCCTAGCACCATACACCAAGCTGAAGACTCCAGGTGAAACTCTGAACTCAATGAAAATGTATCCTATAATAATATAAACAATACAATTAATAAATAATAATTATAAGGATATTGATGACCTGAAAAAGAAATGTCCTAAAACTGCTATAAAAACTCTAAAAATGAAGAACAACGGTAAAAAAAAAAACTACATAAATAATTTATTCGTTGTTTTTTTTTTTATTATTTAATTTTAATGTAGGTAATTTTAATTTTAATTTATTATGACATTTTCAAACATTTTACGGTCCTTTTTAACAATATTTCACTGAGAAAAAGAAAAAATTTCAAGTAAACAAAACACCGAATAAATAGGTATGGTAAAAACAAATTAAATTTATGAATAAAAATGTTTTTCGTCTTTAAAATGTTATCAAATTTCAATTATTTCAAAGTTCTATCACAATAGTTATTTTATTATAAATGATTTAAGAAAATTTAACATCTTTCAATGGTAGTTTTTAGGGTCTTTAATTTGATAGAGGCAAGCATTTATAGGTTTGTTAGGCCATCGACATTCTTCGGGCTCTAGTAATAAGTACATTTTATTTACCTTTAGCAACTCTACGCTTAGAATGGCTAAAAACAACGACGATATGTAGAAAGACGATGACACAATGACGTCCACTGATCTTTGAGGTCCACGTTTCTAAAGAAGAAAAAAACATTTATAAATTACTTAAGTTTCAACTTAAATTATATATACGTTTATTTATTTATTTATTTATTGCATACTACAACAGCTACAATGGATATGGTTTTTAATTTTAAACTCACTTTTAAATAAGAGCGTATGGAAAGCCATGTTTTGATATTTCGTACTTTATTTAGTCTGAAATGCGGCAATTTGGATTTCCTGGCTCTCCTGAAGGATGTCAGATGCGAAAAGAACTTTGCGTATAAGAATCGCTGTTTATATGTACGCTCTGCTACAGTTAATAGGAAGAAAAACATTAAAGACAAACAGAATCGTTCGATCAAAGTTGTAAGCACAACATATCGTTCCCTGCAACAACAACAACAACAACAATTCAATTTAGTTTAAAAGCTGCGACAGTTAATAAAATGCAAAAACAATGTTTGCCGTTTGAAATACTCACCAGCCCAAAGGCGCAAAAGAAGCATTAACAATGGTGATAAATGCAGACAAGTACTGTCTGTACACATATTCTGAAGGTGCGTTTACAGTAATGGCTAAGGTTGGTAAAGGTTTGTCCTCGGTCAAGCTATTGAGTAATCTATAAGCTGATGGCATGAGGGCAATTATCACAGACAAGAAAACACCTAGAAAAAAAAATATAAAAATGTTTCAACCGTAAAATTAATTTCAATGCGATTTATATTTACCCAAGTAGAAGTAATCCATTTGTTCAGGAATCTCTTCGACTCTAGCAATGATTGCAGAACTTATATCTAATACGGATAAATCTGCTTTTTTCACTTCTTTCTTTTCCCACATTGTACAACTCACTGAAATCAAAAAACAAAAAAAATTATAAATAATATCAATGTTAAAACTAAAAATTCTTATAACAATTTATAATTTATACATTTTATATTGATAAATAATTATACGATTAAAGTAATAATGAAAATCGACAAAGTATTTAAATCGATTACTTTTTCGCACCGATTACACATAGAAAATAGGCTAATAGTAAAAATTTACCTCGATCTGAAGCAGCACAGCTAGGACTGAGTATCACGGTAGGCGTCTAAATAAAAACATAAAATACTCTTATAGTGTCGTTCAAATAGTAAAAAAGTCATTTTGACCGGCTATATGACTTACAGTTTCAAATTCCCATAAAAATGGATGATCTTGATTATTATCACTCAACAAATTAGTCTGTTCGGCATCCATATCTGACGTAGAAGAACCTTCTTCGGTGTTGGTGGTAAGACCGATCCATTCGCCGGCACTAGTCGTCCCTTCGGTCAACATGGACAGAGGGCAAGCACTACCTCCGTTTGAAGATAACACATCTCCTTCTTCATCGGTTTGTCGACTGGAAGAACTGTCCACGTTATCGTCTTCGTCGTCATCGGAGTTTGTCTTTTGCAGCACTTGCAGACGGTGACCGCGCCGTACAATCAAACGCTAAAAAAAACAACATGTTTACTGTTTGAACCGTCGAACCGCTGTCGCGTAAATATAAAAAAATAAATAGTGAATAGTTTACTTTTGGACACGTAGAATTTTCATTTTCTGCTTCTTGTTCGCTGTCTTCGGACTCTGAGTTGGCGATATAAGGAAAACAAGAGGAAGTCTGGAAAGCTAGAAATTAACGATAACATTATCGTACACATTAGTAAAAAACACATTAATTACAAAATGTATTATAATACCTGAAAGCCTACGGTCTAAATCGACAGTGGAAGCTTTGGAAGATGTGGTAGTCTTTTTGAATCTCAGACATCTTTTCTGACTTTTGGTAGGTAGATCATCCGTGATGGTTTTCGTCACCAATGTCACATTAGATTCTACCTTTTCAACGAATTGATTGTGTTTAGGAGTACTGCTTGATTGTTCAGCACTAGTGGACTCGGAAATTTGAGACGTAATAGTGGAGCCGGTCAAAATTTCTTCTTCGGGATTGTCACTAGAACCATTGCCGTTTAAACTTTCGAATCCGTCGTCGTCGTGTGTCGAATTCGAAGTGTTAGGTCTTACGTCCATACGGTCTCTACGAAAATAAATTCAAAACCGAGATAAATAAATCGTACAATAATATATTGAAATTGATCGTGTTTTAAACAATTTTACATACACTCCACCCAATTGCTTTTTCTCTTCTCGATCGACTAAACGCAGATCCGAACTAAAATCTTCGTCGGCTACCGGAACACTGACATCGGGTGAAGATTCCAAAACCCAATGGCGCGTTTTCACAGGCGATGTATCCCACACAACGTTATGGGTTTTAGCCGATTCACCACTGAAACAAAAAACTCTCGTTATTACAAGTACAAAATAAAAAAAAACAAAAAAAAAAAACCACTCACATTCTATTTCTTCGTTTCACATATTTAGTATCAGTAACCACTAAAGATTGGATATTTTCTACATTCAATTCAGTCGAATCTACAAACGAGATAAACGGCAGATTAACTTTATGTAAAAACTTATGTGACGAACGACCGAATGACTAATGAAAATATACTTTTAATTTTACTTGAGGTAGAATGTCCCCTTTTAGCACGTCTTGGGCTATGAGATCTAGGGGTTTTCAGGAAGTTCTTTTTCGAAATTGTAGTTGTAGACACAATTTGTGAATGAACAATACTTAACACAAGCATCATTATAAATGGGCTCAGCACTTCACCAAGCGACACGGTCTGGAAAAAAAAAAAAAGAAAAAAATGATTTATTTACTACTAATACTTTTGCAGACACACACTGCCAAATTACAGATTGAATCGAGCAATACGTTTATTTTATTTTCTACGCCTCAGATTAGAAAGACCGACAGGCAGCTATACAGCAGTGTTAACAATAATGAAGTAAACAGAGGTCATGGAATATTACATGTGCAACGCTTAGAATTAATTAGAGTAAAAAATGTATAGATAAGTTAACGGCCTTAAAAATAGTTTAGTGCTTATTTCTATCAGTTTACTGTTTATTTTATTTTATTTTTCAATATCAACGATTCAAAGAAATAATTCATGCATTTAATTGTGTAAACTCCTTCATGACTGAACTTGTTTGTTAATAAATTGTAATTTAATAACTCGCTTATTATTGAAATAAATTGTTATGAAAACAGAAATAGATATGAATAACTTAAAATATTGATATAAACTTGAATCCTATTTTAAACGTTATTGTAAGTAGTAAATAACAACAATTAATTTGTTATTTTTTTTTTTCATATTAAAAATAATATTAATGATTATAAAAACACTTAAATTAGTAATTTATAAAATAAATTATATAAATATTAAATATTAATGAATAAAATTTGGTAATTTATATTTTGTGACCTTATAGGATAAGTATTACAATATTTTGATATTTTAAACAAGGCTTAATACAACAAAATATTTTGTAATAATGTGACGTGAAGTTTCTCAACAGAAACAGATTGTCTTATACAAATTATCATTTTTCAACAACATTGTTTTAACTTATTAAAAAAAAAAATGTGTTATTGTTAAATTGATTGTCTTACATACGCTTATAAAATGGAACACTTGAATGAATTTTGTTTGATGAATTAATTTGCTTTCTGCAATAAAAAAAAACCACTCAGAACTGTTCGTTGTATTTACTATAATATTATATTATGGCATGAGATTATCGTTTGAAAATTAAATCAACCATAATGTCGCAATACTATAGCAAATCACCAATTTTTTAAGTAATATGTCAGTGTATGTACCATTCACCCGAATATAGACGATAAATATATACATTTTTTTTATTTATTTTTTTCATGTTCAAAGTGCTTAAAGCTGCTATAAAAAGCAACAATTAATAATTATTGTTACTACTTTTTCCTCTAATGCGTTTCGAATTCGATTCACAAACTATTAGAAAATAGTTTTATTGAAAAGGTAACAGATATTCTAATCGCGAAAATTGTGAAATCCGAGTGCACAACTAAGGAGTTATTATTTATTATAAAGTTCAACACACGTCATTGTGACCGCCGCCGACGACGACGACGACGACGTCACAAAAGAATGATAATAATAATATGGTGTGTTACGTTAATACGTAATTCATTAGAACGCTTTTTGTAAACGAAACCATTAGATAATATTATTCTTGCGTATTAATTTTATTACGGTTATTAATTAACTGCAAATTATGACCTATACCGACGGACATGAAGAAAAAAAAAACGCGTATAGCGTACGGGAAAATATATTATTGCCGCGGTAGATCTCATTCGTATTCTCTAATCATATTTGATTAGCAGCTAAAAATCGTTATGTAACGTAATTTTTTTTTTACAGGAGCCTACTGTAATAATAAACAACAGACGACTGTTTATTCACACTGCAGCTCGGGTATGACATAAAACTATTGTTTACGAACGACAAAACCGTAATACTACACCGGATTGTCCGCTAAACAACGATTACGTCTTTGTAGGAGTATTATAAACCTAATCCTTTATGCCGGCGGAAGCAATGGAAATAATAATTCAAAACGTCTGTTGAATCTAAAATCACGTACGAAACGTCGTCGACGACCAGATGAATTGCGCCTCCGCGTCTGCGTGTGCTCTTGAAAATGTAAAACAATGATGATATGATATTTTTAACGATTTTCAATCAAAACACAACAAACATGTTCAAATAGGAATTTCTAAAATGTACATTTTTCATGAGGTAGGAGGCGCTGCGCTCTAAAGGTACGTTTGGATTTGTGCGAATCACGAACAATGATCGTCTCTTTGTTTATTCCAGACGGTCGGTGGTCGGTTCTACGTCGCGATCGAGAGATTTACAGTCTATATTACATCATCGAGTTGTTTTTTCGATAGTTCGAAGTGTTAAGTTCAATAGTGCGCGCTCGCCAAAGATTTTTAAAAACCATTATAAAGGCATCTCGTATACATTTAAATCTTTATAATCTTTATTTCGGGGATTGTAAATTGCGGAATGTCAGGCTACATATTCAACTAATAGCTAATCTTTGAACTTGGCCATTGCAGAGCTCGTGTTTAATGAATAATGTCGACGAGTTTGTCAATAATTATTATAAACGATTATTAAATATAGTAATTATTATGTTTTCAAAACAAGCCGTTCGCGTCGCGAACAAATTTAATCGGCGACGACCGCAACCGCGTAAACAAACCAACTACCTGTATTTAAATGTGTATTAGAGCAGTTCGCGCGAGGAAAAAAATTAATTTCTTTAAATTCAGTAAAAAAAAACCCCATACCGTCCAGATGGATATTTTCCGAGATCTATAAATACAAATCGGGAAGTTTCGCAAACAATTTTTCGAAATAATCAATCGGTGTAAAGTAAACCTAATGTCCCGGAAACCTTGAAATACGTAATACCCTAAAAAATTGAATAATAATCTTAGATCATCAATACTCTTAGAGGACGCGACAAATACGCGAGACGGATCTGTTAAACAAACGAGCGTCACTCACTCGATTGACTCCGAAAAATGATGCAAAACGTGCTCGATCGTCGCCGTGAAAAAAACTGAAGCCATGTTGGTTTCACTCAACGGCGGAGCGCAAAGTAGTCGCGTATTTTTCTTTTTTTCTTTTAAAATAATAATATCGCGTTGAAAGGTTATACGTACGTGTTTGCATTGTATTAGTATTGTTATTATTATCGTTACGACTCTGTTACGTGGCGGCTGCTAGTGTACTTTAACAAAATATTATTATAAATAAAATCGTACCCACGACGGCGTGTCATCTTCGGCGGGAACGAACGTGAAGTAACTGAACAACAAAATGTTTCCTAGTTGCAAAACGTAGAGGCACAACAGCGACAGAAACAATCGCCACGACGTCTGGTGTATGTACCAACGGTAATAACATGGCAAAAACAACAGTCGGACGACAGCCAGCCGTGTCACTGTGAAAAATCCGTGTTTCGGTTTGGCTTTGGTAAACGCCGATCCTGCGGGGGGAAACAAACGATCGATTAAAATATAATATAAAATATACAATATTAACGCGCGCGCGCGCGCACACAATACACATACACGGTTTGACAAACATTCCGTCCGACCGGGGGGGAGAGAGGATGCGGCCCCATCGGCAACGCAAATCAGTATTGTATTGATTTCGCCCCGGGAAAAGGTCATCGGATGTGTAAAAAAAAAAAATCAATAGACCTTAACCTCAAGACTATGTACGCGGCGAACAACCCCGCGCGCGTCCGCGAAGCGCACCTATGCGACGGAACGGCAAGGCCAAGGTCGTCGACAGAATTCGAGAATTATTATTATAAACTTATCGTATTCTTATTTTATCGTATTCATCAAACGTCGCGCGTCGTCGTCGTCATGGACATTTACCTCTTACTAAGTCTACGTCGATAAGATCAGTCTTCAGTTTAGCATTTTTCTTTGGAACATGCGTAAATCCACTGAGAATACGTTGCTCGATCGTTTTTTCCCACTGCTGCTTGTCATAAGTCCCTATTTTCTTTTGATACCTGAAATCGAAAAACGCCAATTACTCCTACTAATATCATAATATTTATGCCCGATTGTAAAATGAACCAAATTAAAATATTGTTAACTATGCGTTTAATAAAGAATAATAAAAGTGAAAAAAAAAAGTATGAGGCACTATAGGAGAGCTCTAAAACTTATCTCGTCCAGACTTTACGTTATGATTTAAAATGTTTTTTATATATTTTTCTATTTTATAAGTTGCTCGTTATTACAATATTATAATTTGGCTGGAATTTAAGTTTTAACCGTTGAATTTACCTATTTTATTATCTAGATAAAATTTAATTTTTTTTATCTTTGTCTATATGTCGAGACGAATTTTAAAAATTATCTTATTTACGCAATGTTTTCGTCAACACTGGTTCCGAACACTGTCCCTTTGTCCCGACAAACGTCAAACGGGACGTTTTTTTTATCTTATTTTTAGAACATGGCGATTTACACGATGCTAGTCTACTCTAGCAGCTAAGGCATCTTTTTACAGGTAAATAATAAAACAGTAGGTTCGACGCAAATAAGCAGTGTCAAATATCACCTGAATCGTTTTTTTTTCAATTACCGTGTTTTAAGTTTCTATAAAAATAGTCTCTAATTAGTTGAAAATATTCCATAATATTGGATGTTATTTATACATTTCTAGAAATTTACAAGTACCTTCATGGCTCCACGCTTCGTGATCATTAATTTTAGACATAACGATTACACTTAACAAACTCTAATATACTCTAATATTTCACACAATAATAATTAATTGAAACGACACATTAGATTGAATGTGGTTTTGTTTCGGTCATTGAGCAGAGTATAATATAATACCACCGAATACTGAATATTAGCTAATAAAAGCTAATACACACTATAGTCTGTCAAAAAGTCGAAATGTTTCAACTTCACGAGCAAGCTAGTGGACGAGAAAAATAGTGAACTAATCTAACTAAGACTCTCAAATGCGTTTTCACTATAGTAGATAATGAAGTAGCCTACGAATTGCTAGTAAACTAGCATCGTGTGTTTACGCTTTAATCCTATTATTTTCGTGCGAAAAATATTAAGTTATTAATAAGATTACTTTTTAAATGTTAAAATTACGGTAAATTACGTCGTGGTAAAAATATAAAAAAATCATTAAAGTCTACGTGAATTTACAAGAATATAGACATAATTTGAAGCTACCCCTATTAATTAAACAATCTATACTATATATAAAATTGTAAGGGTTTTTCTTCGACCGCGCTAACCGAGAAAACTACTGGACCGATTTGGCTGAAATTTTTTTTGGCTGAAACCCGACACTCTGCTGAAGGTTATAGTACCACTTTTGTCGGTAAAAAAGTTCATAAAAGTTCAAAAAAAATTAAAAACAATTGTACCTATATTGTGCGGCACGGCGGGATAGAGTTATTATTGCGAGCATAATTTGTGCTTAGTTTTTTTACCTACTTTTTGATTATTCTTATGAAGGTTTATTGGGCATGCTAATAGAGTTAAATTTTGGGTAAGTGGCCAATTCATCATCATGCCGTGAACCAATCACGGGCGAAGCTGTGACAGGTCGGCTAGTAATCATATATTATGTCGAGTACTTACCACGTGACAATTTTTTGTACATTACATCCCATTTCCTAGACTGATGTACAAATAGCAACGGTTATTCTAGTCTGATCTGAAACAAAAACGCGCGCAAACACTATGATTAATCGGTAAAAAAATTACAATATAATAATTATTATTCTCGTTGATTATGAGATGAAAAAAATAAAATAGGACGACATAACGTCATCTCAATATAAACATATACCGTTAGTCAGTCACGAACGCGCGACAAATCGTTTACAACACAAACGCACTGTACGTCGACAATTAACTACTAACACATCAAAATATTATTACCGTAAATGAAGACCTGACCGAAATAATCGTATCTATTGGAAATTATTAATCGACTGTTCGCTTGCAGAGCGGTAAACAGTTCGCCTGAATAATGATAACATTAATAGATACGGTTACATCATCACTGATCAAAATATACATTTCAAGCTGACGTCAAACGAGTCAAGACGAAATCATCGAAGGCGTATCGATATCGAATCTACGACGCGTGCTGTACGATCGTGGACCACTGTGAGCTATATAAAGCGATTTTCGGGATCACTCGAATGACCAACGAAATGTTTATTTTGCCGTGAACATTTTAAAATCAACACAGCAGCTTATTTTTACTCGAAAACAACGCGGCGTTTTCGGACGTTTTCGGTCCTAGACAATTATTGTTATTGGCCGAGACGAACGAGGTGCACAAATGTAACTCTTTAACCTTTACATACATCGAAATTACTAAAAAAAAAAAAATTTAAAAAATAAATATTGGTATGGATTTTACTATGATGTTTGTTTTCAAGTTTTTTGTAATCACATTTTTTGACTTGAATATTTGGTTCATTACAAGTGAATGGTTTCTGGAAGAAAATTTTATCTGCAGTCAGTTAAATTTTTAAATTTCCAAACAATGTCAAAACTAAATTAGATTAAATTGACGAAAATCACAAAAAATGGCAAAGCGGCGTACGTGTTTTGACAAAATTAAATTTTCGCAATCACTCAAAAGTAATAAGAACGACGGGTCCGCTTTCTTTTGCTCGGAATCGTTTTTCTTCTTCTTTTTATTGCTTCCAAATGTGTAAAAATGTTTCACCAACGTCCCAATCTCATCCCAAGCCTAGTACATCCATTATTTTATTATTAGTGACACTTATGAAAATATTACCAAACACGAGCACGCAAAAACGCTTTAGATAAGGTCAGACTATAGTCGAGTATGGATATAAGTGCAGTATTAGTTTTTTTAATAACTCGTCGTCACACGGCTCTGATCGGATGTACATTAAGCTGACGATTAAATACGAATACGATATTGATTTAATAAATAATAATAATTATTATTATTATTTATTGTAAAGCCGCCAAAACCATACCCATCATAGCGATTGTGAATATTTTGTAACCGACGAGAATAACAATATTATACCTACTATACAATATAATGGGATGGTAAATAATAACTACGATTTGACAGAACAATTATTGTTTTAGACGCGGTGAAATTTTTTACAAACATAAAAACCGAACAAACCGTGGGGCAGGGGAGGGGACTTGGTCGACACTGAGCACATCAAATCGAAACAACAGTGTCGTGAATATTCTATTATAGTGATCGAATCGAAAAATATCAAAACGCAACGGCCACGCGACCGTCGCGCGTCGCCATCTCGCGAGAAACCGACACTGCTGCGATCCGATTTGAAAAATCCGAAATCACCAACAAATCGATTTAAAATAAATTAACAACGACGATTACGTTACCATATTTGTTGCTGCTCGTAATGTTCCTAATTATTATTTAACACTATTGTGTTGACGATATCGAGCGCCGCTATCGAAACGTACTTAAAGCGACGACGACGCGGTTAAACCGCGGCCAACCGTCGTCGATCGATTTGTGCATAGCGTCCGAAATTCATCAGACAAGGCCATGATAATTGTTTGAGTGTAACGAAAACTATATAGTTGAGCTGCAATTATTATTATCTAACACGTGCACTGGAAATATGTTAACGAATCGAACCGAATTTTAAAATTATAATAAAATGAAGAAGAAGAAAAAACGCGTTATAATATTAACAACATCAATATGTAGGTGTACGTATATAATATCAAAACCGACATTTCGATGATATTATATCGAACACATTGCAGTAAACTACTGCAGCAGTCATATACAATACTATTGCGCAACGTGCCGGCCGGTTACTTGCGTTTTTAAGGACGCGTCATTTTAAACGCTGCAGTTATTATACAAACAAAACTATTTCTTAATACGGCGCATTAACTATTTAAAATTAGTAGTTTAAGTAGGTGTCGTTCGAAATGTACAATACGCATGCGATATGCATATTTTATTAGATACGATTAAAACTAATAGAAGCTGGTCGACAGGTTTAACATAAACAAACGAGCGTCTAATGAGTCGCGAGGCTAAATTGACTTTTAATAGCTGCCACGACGCTTTGTCGTATGATAATAATATGTCTGGAATCCATTCGTAATATAATTCATAAATCGTAAGGGCATATTATATATTATATTTATATAAAATTAAACCTACAAATAGGACAATGTGCAGAAGTGGAAACGACGATTCATTCGACAAAATATTCAAATTTTAACGAAGAAATTGAAATCAAAACTGAAAAATGAATAATGAAATGAAAAATGAAGAAATTCATTGATATAAGAGTGTATCGAAAATCAGAACGAAACCAATGACGTAAATAAATATTATTAAAAATATCATGCGAAAAAAAAAATTTATAACAATATCAATTATTAAAGCGGTAATTTTTTTTATCAAATTATTTATTTTCTAGATACCTGAATTCGTAATCTATATCGATATAAGGTGTATTAAAGATTATTTAACAGGAATTCGTTAAAATTACCATATCGATAACGAGCAAATAAAATTCTTGTTGCATAAACTAATCGTACAATTTTAATGTACACGAGGAGTGTACTGAAAGCAGTAATGGTTAATGCGCGCGCACTATAATAACTGAAAATAATACTTTTTTCATCAATATTAAGCTCGAGTGATATTGTTTTACAAGTAGGTACAGCTATTTTTACATACTCGATAAAAGTACCAATCAACTCGCAATAATATTTGTGGGGAAAACAATTTTTGCGATTAGATTATCACACGAACGCGCGAACAATACCTCAGTTGATTTGCTTACAAACTCGATAATTTAAATACATACAATAATTACATGCGTACCCGTTTGTGTTTTTCAAATTCATATTTTCAACATGATATTATACTCGTAGAATAATATTATTGTTGTTCACAACTTCTTTGACGCGCGTATTTCGTTTCACTTTCAGAACTAGGGACAGTCGGTAAATAACACAAATATGAATATAGAGCAAGAAGTACGGCTTTCTTCGGTTCAAAACAAATTATTCGACCCGTTGCCAAGAATTATAATCGACTCGATTCGATAATAATAATTGTGCGTGTACATATACGTGTATAGTTATTTAAATCTGTGACCAGTAAACGCGATTTACTATTTACTATCACACATAAATAATAAGTCATTATGTAATTTGTAATTACTAACGGTAATCCATATTTTTTTTGTTTATTCAGGACAGGAGGACAAAGAGTTATATAATTGTTAATTCAACGTACATAATTGGCTCGCCAATAACTGACGAAAAAGAAAAAAAAAACACAATTGTATCTATATAGTAATAAAATATAACGGCGTCAAGTTGATTTCTACTTTCCAACTACATCCTGTAGTTTAAAACACACGAATATTTCGTCGGAAAGTGACTTTTGACATGGCGGTAAAATATTATTCCAATATAATAGGTAACAGAACGTAATGATGTAAATTTCTATTTTTATTATAGTATGAGAACATTTCGAAACGTTCTTAATTTAGATTATGGCAAAGAATATTATAGTGGTGGTATTTTTAAACGTAATGCCTGAATCTCGCGACACGACACTACCTGAACGAAACTATAATATTATGGCATTCGGTTATTCCGCGAAAATTACCGCTCTGAACACGTCGTATTCTAATTTTATTTGCCAAAAACGCAATACTCGCCATTATCTCTGGATTTAAATTCAACTTACAGCACCAAGTACTAGAGACTTTCGCCTTCCACGCCCATATATTTTTTATACACTACACTCGCAGTCTTGTATTTCATCGAAATATAAAATTAATCGTTTATTATACGAATAACAATAATAATTATGCTGTTCACGAATACAACAACAATACAACGTACAAGTTTTGAATGTATAAAAATATAACGACGGCCAGCTGAAGTATATCATAAAAAAAACTACTCGTAATGAATAATATAACACGTTGTCCTCCTCTGAAAATATTTATTATACTCGAAGATCTTATCTTTTAAAACAATGTCAAATTCATATGAATGTTAAATACGACTTTCAACAAATCACTTTGACTTTGATGCATTAAAACAAAAACAGAATCCCAATACTGCTATCACGTTTAAAACATACGATAGTACCTCTATCATCATCACATTTTAACTGTACATAGGTTACATATGTACATAAAATTAATGGTTAACTATTTTACAAATATTTATTTTATTTACAACTAGAGCATATTATTATGACGTTAATAATTATTCAATGAATTAATAAACGACCATGCATTTTGACAATCAAAAGTAATTATCAACATTTCTTAACAAATTGTTCATCGATTGACATTTAGACAATTGACATAATTAGAAAACATTACCTAGTAAAGGTAGATTTTTAAAAATAAGAATTAAAAAGAGATCTGAAAAGGATTTAAATTGTTATGTAAATGGAAATCATGAATGATTCAATCAGAATGAATGAATGCCACTTTCTGTTATGTTGGTCAGATATTGTATTGTTATACAATTAACAATTATGGAAATAATTAATTTTGGCTCATTAAGACAGCATACTTCTTGAAAATATAAATTTAAAACCCATGATGGAATAAATATTGTCATATAATTAACAACTAATTACCCATGTTATTAGGTAATCCATATGAAGTGCTAATGTTTTTAAATAGAATTTTATTTTATTTAACTAAGAAATATAGTAAGAATGTATCTCCTAATCTATAATTAAATATAAAAGTAATAAACTAATGGCTAATAAATAATGAAATCACTTATCTAGTGATGTCTAATGTAAAATATTTAAATTATTTCAAACATTTTAAAACTATTTAAAATAATTTGTAACTAAAATATACTTTTTACATAAAAAGCCAATGTTTTCTTTTACCCAACAGTTTTTATATCTAAATTACCAAACCATTTACTTATAGGTGTAGTCTAGTGGATTTAGGAACTTATATTAAAATAAATATACTTGATAAAATTAACTCGAATCAGTACCAATAATTTACAATAAGAATTAAAAATCTGACTATCAAGATTTGAAAAATATTTTGAATTTTAATTTTTGTTTACTTTTAAAGAAATCAGCTTTCACGGCAAGAAAATTATTGTATAAATTATTGAAATAAAAACAAAATTATAATTCATAAATAATTGCCTAGTTGTTCTACATAAACTAATCAATTACATAAATCAAAACTACCAAGTCTTTATAAATTATAGTCAAGAGCAAAAATGTAAAATAGATTTCTTCATTTGTATAAAAGCAATGTTGAAAAATAAATCTTATGAGGGATTGCTTCATCATTTCATTGTACTCATCGAGGTGTCAAATCAAGGGCAATAAAACTTATAACTCTTTATATAATTATGTGTTATATAGTATACACCTACCTATACATTTAAAAAAACACTAATTTTAACATAAAATAATACATACTCGTACATAGTATGTTTTAAAAAAGGAGCAAGAAAATTTTAAGACGTTATCTTTTCCATAAACCCCCTCTGAAATCCATGAATGTTTAATAAAAATAAAATATGCTCATTGGGCAAATATTGAATGTATATTTTGTTAAAACATTTGAAGTAGCCACGTTACACTCTAAAAGTGAATTGAATCGAATTTAAAATAGTTGTAAGTACCAAATTTGATTTTGTTTTTTTCAAATCAACAAATTATCATAATATCATTCAATAAATTATTTCAGAGCTCCATTTTGGCTCTGTACCATTAAGCTATTTACACCTATCAAGCTAGACTACAAAACATGGTTTAAAAATAACTGTTCTTTATACCTAAAATTTTCAATTATAAAAACCACTAGACTTACACGATTTAACAGTTACAACTTAATTAAAAATTGTACTTTATCTACTAAAAGTAGGTAGGTATCATGAATAATACAGATCGAATTAAAATAATAATAGATTCGAAGCAACTAAACAACTTATTTTTATTTTAATACATTAGAATAAAAAAAAAAAAATTGTAAGAGTATGGTCATTTTAATTGAACTCAACTGTTATAAATTACCTGAAGCTATCTATCAAGGACATGGTAAATATATAACTAGTGATTGTGTAAAAAAAAATATAGGTACTGATTTATAATTGAACATCTGAATTTAAAAAATCCTTACGATTTGATTATATACTTCAAAAATGTATAACAATTAACAATAAAGGAGTCGGGATACCATGAATTTCTGTCACCCATGAAAATTAGTTATATTATAACCAATTGTTTTACTAAAGAAAGTGCACGTTCTATATATTTAAATGAATCTAGTGAGAATATAAGAATTTTAAAATTGGAATTTGAAGTAAAAATTATATGAAATTTATATTTTATCGATATTTTTAATTTTATCTTTCTAACTGTTTATAAAATTAACAAAATGCACACTCACTTTTCATGAACTTGAGCGTAAAATGATCGGGTGGAATAATTTGATAATATACTTCACAGCTAACTGAAATATTTTTTTGAATTTCTTTGTTCAATGCTATACTGGAACCGATTAAACGAATGAGTAATAACACTAATAACTAATAAGAGTATTAATCATAAACAGGAAATCACTATGGACATTATTCAAATCAAATACATTCCTTTTTTTTTTTATTATTATTTACTATTATTATATTATATTGGTCTATATGGAACTACTGATATAAAGAAATGTTTTTTTTTTTTTTTTTAAACAAACATAAAGGTATATGAATAATCTATAGTTTATTATGTTTATATTATATCGAATAGATTATTTTATATTTACATGAAAATAAACAAATATTTAGAATGCGAGTTACCTATGGTATTTCTTTCTTTTAATCGATTTTAAATACATATTGTATTTTGTAAATATTCAATAACCAACGAGCGAGTAAGTCGTATTAACAACAACTATGCCTATCCTGATAGCCATCCAACAGCCCGTTTTGGGCAGTGCTAAAGAGAGCAATGACCTTTGGTCGCAAAGAGCTGCCTAGGGGTATAAAATTTGAATACGAGTGAGAAAAATGTAAATTCGTAGAAAAAAAAGGTATTCCAATAGCTACCCTTTTTTCGACGAGATACTACTGTAAGAAGAAACAGACAAAAGAGGGGGGAGGGAGCATGGGATGTAAACGGTTACATAGAGCAATAACCCCTCGACAACATGACGTTCTGTTTCCAAGCAGCGGCGAACAAACACTACTCGGACGTGCGACCAACCACCACACGCGGAAAGGCGAATCGGATAGCATTTCGATGGGAATTGAAAACGACTTACGGCACACACTACCCTGGTGCACGCGCGCACATGCCGGAAGTGAACGGTACGACGACGGGTAACACGCGTTGGGCAAACGTTAATTTTTAATACAAGTCGACGACGGGCACACAGCACGACAATGCAATAATTATTCGAAATAACGAGCGCGCGCGCGCGCGGGGCGGAATGGTGAAAAACACGACGACGCGGAAACGCCGCGAGCGTGAACAAGAGGCACGCGCACAAAGGACGAAATAATGAAAAAAAAAAAATAAAAAAATAAAATCGTGCGCGACGGGGTACTTACCGATGAGCCAACTGGAACGAACAACGGTGAATAATATGGCGGACCCAAAACGGGTGCTGGACTCTGCCGGTAGGGGAAACTAAAGCTGCTTACTTTTCCCGAGAATTCAAAACGGACGGCGGCGGCGGCGGCGGCGGCTCTTTCTTTTCTTTTAGATTTTCGGTTTTGTTCTTGCTTCTCGCGACTACTGCCTCGCGGACGCGCGCGTGCGTGATGTGATATTTCTGATATTATTAACGTTTTTACTATAATAATTTATTTACTAACGTCTAAAAATAAATATAATATTATAAATAAATTAAATATAATATATATATATATACACACATACGCGCGCGTGCCGCACGAGGAAAGACGACCGAACGGCGAACAGACGACGGTCGACTGACTGGCTATAGGTATACACCACTGTGGTCGTCTGCGAGCGACCGTCAACCGCGCGGCGGCGGGGGGGAAAAATTGACAAAATCGCGTCGGCCAGCTATGCGTCGTCAGCTGACGAGTGACGACGACCCGAGTGTGTTGATAAGATAACGACGAGAGAGAGCCGTTTACCGGCCGGAACTTAGAGACGAGCCGTTTTCGGGTTTTTTTTTTCCATCTTTTTCGCCTTTTTCGCCTTCCGCGTCGCACAATGTACACAGAACACACGGGCCGCGAGCCGTGTCGCCGCGCCGTTTCCGTTTGTGCGAAAAGATCGCAAAACTAGCGTATTCCGTCGATTACGATCCGCCGCCGTGACCAACTTCCAATCGCAGCCGTCTCGCTATCGACGACGCCGCCGCCGCCGCCGCCGCCGCACGACCGCGTCGGTGGTACCACGCTGGTATCAGCAGCTGGTCTTTGCTTACGTTTTGGTGATAAACCGTGAGAAATTTTCTTCTTTTTCTCTCTCGTCGTCGCGTTTACAGACTTTCGATTTTGTCATCGTCAAACCGACAACCGTTGACATACCGCGTACGACGTGTCAGCCGCCGCCGCCACAGCCACAGCCGGAATCGCCACAGACATGAACGACGCTTGACGCCGATCGGCGCGAGACCAGAAAAACCGGGCGCAGAAGAAAACTCATCGTCAACACACACTACTGGGGCGCGCGCGTCCGTCTGTTGTACCCGCGGCGACTCGCTGCACACGCCATGGAGATGAGCGGCAACATGCACAAGCTGAACGGCGTGATCGAACACTACAAACGACACATCGGCAGGGCCACCGAAGCCAACGACAACGATAAGGTGGGCGCGTTTTCAATCACCTACATGTTTGTCGTGTGACGTCCCTTTTCGTGTCTGCCATCTGATTTTACATTATAATAGCCGACGTTCGCACGGGGCATTTGATCCGCTCTTGTATAGATTGAAATACTGCCACGCACGGCGAGTACTCCTGTACCAGCGCTTGTTTCATATTTCCCTGCGTCAATATGTTTCTCGCTTTCACCGTTCACAATTCGATTGTTGTCACATCGACTATCCGATACCCTGGTAGGTACAACAAGAACAGTGTTGTTCCCTTGTAACAACTTAAAAATTCATTTCCTGTTCTGACTATTCTGACTTTATATAGACACCACATTGTTTTGTCGTCTGAATTTTTCAAATTCCTCTACTCACATCTGTCGTCGAATAGATGTTATTTGTCTTTAGCTTTTGTTTTTCTTGATATTTTATCAATCTCTCTAGGTATCATCATTATCTTTGAACGTAAAATTCACATTTTAAAAATATAAGGTCGCCCCGTATTTTCATTATAAACATGTTCCTATAGTTTTATGAGATCTTCACAGACGTGACAGACTGATGAATATTTCATTTTTAGTAAACCCTCGTTAGTTCTAGTACTTATATATATTTTTAATCTGTGGGTTCTGAAACATTCGACATAGTTGGCTGTTTGCATCCATATGCTAGAACTACCTCTGAATTGAACTTTCTACTTGTGCAACTTTGACGAAAACAAAAAATAAAATAAAATTAGTTGTTTTAAATAATTCATTAGAAACATATTAATTGTAAAATATTTGGTATTTAATAGGTACACTTTATAAAAACTATAAATTTACCGTAGGTATTTAGTATTTTCCATCAGTATTTATAGAATACTTTTATTTAAACACAAATCCTGTGGGTATTAAAGGCAGCCAACTCCTCAATCACAAAATGGGCTCTCTCAATATGTTTATTATTTAGCAGATGATATTTATTCATGGTTATGTTTTGTTTGTATTTGTGGTGCTCCAACACCACATGTATTAAAAAATAATATTATTTTTCAACATTTACTCTTCTACTTAGATGTATGTCATTATATATCTGTGTTCCCTATAATATGATTTACGTAACCTAAATCAAATTTAAAATATTAATGCGTTTATTTGTTTAAAAACCAACAACATTTTTTAAATTTATCATCAATATACTTTTAAATAAGTACCTATTCAATAATTTTTCATCAGTTTTATACCAAAAAAAAAACCCCTGCTTATCTTTTTAAACATTAAAAACCTATTCATATTTTTTGTATTTACATTTATATGAAATGAAACCGTTATTGACTATTATTACTTTTAATCAAAACATAAAGATTTTAATTTTATGATGCTAAATGATTATAGTACTAGCATGGATCTTAGTTTTTGATCACTAGATATCCAATGTTTTTAACTCCAAACAACTTAATTTTCCATGATTTAAAATTTTTAATAAAAACTCATAGATACCTAGTGGTTATTCGTCTACTTATTTTTGATATACTAAATTAAACAATATGAATTTATATGATAAAAATGAATTATGTATAAACATTTTTGAAAATGTGATTATTGTGCATAAAACTCCTTGTACAACTGTACGTATAAATAATAATTTTGAATTTATTAGTTTTTTTTTTTCAAACAGTTTTCAAACACTTAAATCAAATACCTTCTATACCTAATCATCAAAGTAAAGATAAAACATTTCATTATTATTTATATTGATTGATTTGAATTGTTTTCAAAGTACTCGTTCTATCTACAGTGATTTTTTTGTCAGTTTAATATTATGCTATCTATAAATTAAAATTAACTTCTCGGCTTGCATTATCTTTATTTCAAATACGCAATACCTAACAAGTTCTACAATATCACACACATTTAAACCACCATTACACTCCATTTTTATCCTTAAAAATAAAAAAATTATAAAATATTTTCTATTCAAATCATGTTTTGTACTATTTTTAAGAGGTGTTTACACTACCACAAATTGTTTGATTTTTAATTTTAGTGCACACTTGTTCATTAGGCTATTAAAAAATGACTGTTTTATTTTTGTATTTGATTCAAGTCTTACTTTAATTTCAAAATGATAAATTATACGGGCACAGTAGGTAGATAAAATATTTACAGAAGAAAGCATACTAAACACCACGGAACATGTGGTAAATAGCATATTATTGAACAAGTACCGTTTTTAATATGGAATATATTTTTAATTTTTACTTCTGAGAAAAATTTCTCATAACATTTACTTCTAACCTTATTATTGATTTATTTTATGGTAAATAGTTTCATAACATCTGTTCATTTTTTTGGTTGTTTGATCATTTACATGTTTATTGAAAATAATAATTTTATCTTATTACCTATTATGTTTTATTACACGCATGATATTTAACTTGAAAACATATATTTTCTAATCCATTAGGACCTTTGTTTGAAATTATTAATTTTAGCTAATGACAATATTATCTGCACGATTATCTATGTAGGTGGTAGGTAGGTAGGTAGGTACTTCATGAAAAAATAATTTGCGACAACATGTCGGTATGAAATTTCATATTATTCTTTTGCCGGCAGAGTGAAAGTTCCTACTTATTTTATAGTCTAATTGAATAAATAACTCCCATTAGGTTAGTAGATCAAGGTTGCCGTGTTATAATTCGCAAGTGCTTTAACATTTTAACTTTTTATTTTGCACGTAACATTCTCAATATTTTTACGATAAAATAATTTAATTAACATATTTACACTCGATAAAATGTTATGATAAACGTTCTGAAAAATAAAAACACCAATAACGATTATAACCTAAATTTTTATCCCACTACCGATGATGGTTATGTGTGTATATTCCCTCATAAAATTTCCAACCAACCAATTTCAATTAACGAGGTGTCAATGAATTCATTATTATCCGACTGTGAAGAGTTATGTGTGTGTTTAGCATTTACCTATGTGTATGTTTATTTTTTTATTAATAAATATTTTTTACACTTGAACACTATGTGTGCAATGTTATAATTGCAATCACTTTACATATTATATACGAAATTGTGTATACAATGTAAATAGAGAGTGATTGTTGAAATTCGTAGTCTTTATAGTCATTTTTATGACTGGAGTTTGTCGATAAATATTAAAACATAAACGTGTCGTTATCCAGAAAAACTTATGAAATAAAAAATAAGTTTGAAAAAACTATAAATCTGTTCTAGGGAAAAAGAGTAAAAAAAACTAAAAACGAGCTCCTATTTTATTTCTCACTATCAAATGTACTAATGTGTAGTACACTAAATGTCTCTCTTAATTAAACTGGTTAGTAGTATACGGGTTGTAATTTATCCTATTAAAACAATTTTCAATATAAACCAATTGTAATTTATTGTTTAAAAAATGTATAATTTGTTTTTGAAAATGTTTAAGTGTTACATAACGTCTTAATATAATATTTAAAATTTTTTCAATGACGATTATATTTTTATTTTCAGATAATGAAGTGCATTATGAAACTTTCCCGACTTCCTATCACTGTTGAAAACTTACAAAAGACCGGAATTGGTCGCGTAGTCAATGGTTTAAGAAAATATGAAGGCAATATTGGGGAATCGGCCAAGTCTTTAGTTATACAATGGAAAAATGTCGTAAAAATAGAAGAAACTGAAAATTTTTACGAAAGGGATGAGAACTCTGATGAAGAACACGATGTACTTTCAGTAAATGATAATGAAGAGTTACAAATCAGCCAAAATATTACAAATAGTGTTGCATCCACAAGTTATTACAATAATAACAACAATGGCAATGAACCAGAAATAAATACTGAAGATAACGGTGAATCGAGTGACCACGGATCATCTCGTCACCGTCATCACGATAAATCAAAGTATAAAAAAAGTAAAAAAGACAAAGATAGTAAAAAACGAAAGGAATCGAATTCCACTTCTACAGATGATCAAGGGGAAGGGCATGTTTCTAAGAAAATTAAGAAAGATCATAAATCCGAAAATGTCAAGACAAAAAAAGAGCAAGACAAACACGAAGTCCCAAAGACATCTCATCGAGAGAGCACTCATGGTTCTGAAGAGAATACTAGAAAAGATAAAAAGAGTTCACATTCGGACAAAAAGAAGGACAAGCATAAATCGTCTCATAAATCTGAATCTAAATCTGAATCTAAAGCAGAATCTAAATCTGAATCTAAATCAGAATCTAAATCTGAATTTAAATCAGAATCTAAATCTGAATCTAAATATCATAAAGATAAAAATGAATCTAAATCTGGTCACAAAGATAAAAGCGATTCAAAAAAAAAGTCCAAGGATAAAATCAAGGAAGATAATAAATCTTCATCTAGTATCACTAATACTAGTTGTAGTAAGTTTCATATCTTGTATACAAAAATATGACTGATTATTATTTATTTATTTAACAAATAATGTTATTTAGATAAAACATTTGAAGAAGCACTACTAGGTATAGAATTAGGTAAAAAGAAACAACCAAAATACAAGTCTAAAGATAGATCAAGTCAATCGAGTTCTTCAGAAAGAGAAATGAGTCCTATTTCTACAGTCAGTTGGTGTTTTTAACGCTAAATTTTTTTTTAATTATTTGCACTATATTTATACGTTTATGATTTTAGACTATGAAGTTGGCGCCTTTAAATCTGGATCCCGAAGAATTAATTACAAACTATAAACCATTACCTCATGTAGATGTGAAGAAAAAGCAAATCATAGAAGTCGATCCACTAGCTTCGATAATGACTACTAAAAATATGAGGTATGGTGTAGAATGTTCATTTTGCGGTCGTTTTATTTTCTTATTTCTCATCGAAAATATTCTACAGGACAAAAGTATACTCTGGAAATAAGAGCACAATATATACAGAAGTTCCTACGCTAAGAGAAATTTGCATCCAAGTTATTAAAGACAATTTAGATGGTGAGTAAAATATTTTCTTTGTTTAGTCTATGTTTATGATTTTAATTAAAATCGATTATACCTCTATGTTGTGTGTATTTATATATTTTCTATTTTGTTAGCTTTGGAATATACTGGCGGAGTCCCATACGATATACTCGAGCCGATTTTGAAACATGCCACGCCGAATCAGTTACATTCTCTAGAAC
The DNA here is from genome assembly GCA_948098885.1 of Drepanosiphum platanoidis. Lineage (NCBI taxonomy): Eukaryota > Metazoa > Arthropoda > Insecta > Hemiptera > Aphididae > Drepanosiphum > Drepanosiphum platanoidis. Next base: position 1,358,746 of record OX402536.1, read on the forward strand.
TTTACAATGACTATTTGATCGAAGACACTGGCCCGTTATGGGAATATCATTGCAAAAAAGTATTTCGTTGTGGAATTCGAAAAGATGATGAATCCTGGAAAAATTGTTTCCTAGTAATTATCAACTATTATTTTTATATCATTGAACATGTTGTGTTCTTCACAACAATAACTTCATATTATAAAGTTATATTATTATGAACTTACGTTTACCATAGTCTCTTTAATGTGTTAGCGATGTCTGGATGAACGGAATAAAAAATTAGACAAAGTACGATCTCACATTAATGCCAATAAGGCCGCGTCCACTCCCGTTAGAAAAACACAATTAGCATACGTCGACTCCGTAGTCAAACCACCTCGAGGAGTAGCTAAAAAACAGGTAAACCAATTGAGATCAATTCGTCAAATTGTCATGAAGTTTACATTTTACTTTTCATTGACACGTTGTTTTATTTGTAATAGACGAAGTACAATACATCTTCTACGTCAGACGTCAAACGTAATATCTTAAACAAGTCAATGATGGGAGGAAATTCTACTGCTGAAGCATTGTCATCTAATAATAGATCTACTACTATGGCCACTGGTGTACCCGTTGCTTTGACTTCAAGTCATTCTTCGTCTTCGTCTTCTTCGAGTATGTACACAAAATATGTGATTTATTATTCAATCACTTATTTTACCGTGTAATTTTTCATGTTATTTAATATCTTGATTCATTTGAATTTTCTTATCAAAAACAATAACTCGATGAAATAACGTATTAGTTCTAAATTATTTGAAATGAAAATTCCTTTTACATTTTTATAACTTCATATTTTAAATGTTATAATTGTTGTATAAAACTTACGGGTTTTCCTTCTTTTTTTTTTTCAACTCATGTGTTCTGTGCGCACAAAATTAGTTAAAAATTTTGCCGTCAAAATTTGTGACTCAAACTCATCAAAATGTTTTATTATTGTATTTTACTTTTGATAAATTTTGTTGCTCTGGTATAAAAAAGTAATAATAATTTATTTATTTATTTTGCATCATTCGATCGGTACCTATTTGCTAATAATAAATTTCATTCTAATCGGGGTACTTTTTAAAAGGTTATTTTTTACAATTTTCCAATATTTTTCTCGAATATTGAGAAAAACTGAAAAAAAAAAAAAATTAAAATTTCTAAAAGTTTCAGTCGCATGTGTAAATATTACCTTTACTATAATATGCGTTTGCGTGCTTATTATTTTTATTTTCATATACTATACTACTTATTTTCTGCACATCATTTTTTTTTTAGTATTTATGTATTCATATTTCCGACGCGAACATTGGGATTTAATTAACCTCGATATTCGAGCGTGACATTTGTGAAATCATCTATGTATACACCTATTATAACAGATAAAATGTACTATGCAAATTATTTAAATGTCACTGTTTGTATAATACGTACTCACTCAGTGTGTAAAATATAATTTCTCAATAAGAAAGATAAGAAATGACTGACGTTTCTAAACATTTTAACACCTAATCATATGATACAACATTGGCCGTCCGTATTGAATAATAATTATTATGCTCGTTGTAATCTGTTGAAATTTAATTTTCGGTCTCATCAATTAATTCTACAACGATATAATTTACGTTAGAGTCTGTAATATTGTTTGCGCCCAAACGTTTGATATATTATTTCTCTAATCTAATCTTATTGAAAATCTCGCATCACCACGATGATAACTGATCTTATTACTTTTTGTGTTGCACGATTACAGTTAAAAAGAAAATAGCTCCGCTGATGCAAAAGACCATGAAGCTCATCAAGTCGACGCGCAGACGTTAAATCACACCGAGCAGCAATACATCGTCTACACTCGGAGTGTATACGTAGCATTACATTATTTCGCTGAAATAGATTATGTATTGTTTGTTATTAAAATGTTCTTACCCTAAAGTGTTAGAATTTTATTTTGATATTTAAATATACCACGACGTGTGTATCTGTGATTATATATTGAACTCTGATTTTATTTTATTTTTTAACAATTCTCTCTTAATAGCGTTAAGTTTACGTAATAATGTGAACACATTTTAGTTGTAATTTTTAAACGCCGTCGTCATCGTAATAATATTGTAATTCATTATTTTATTTATATACGTAATATTGTTTTAAGTAGGTATTGATTTTTAATACCTAGATTCTAGGTTGGTACCGTCATTTCCTGTCGTTGTGATTTATTTCAATATATGTAACTATACAAATATAACCATTATTATAACGTGCATTTTAAAAACATGTCCATTTTTAAATGTGTATAAAAAAACCGTCTACTAGTTTTTATTCAAACGCATCGAGCAATTTTTTAATGTTTTAAACGCATTCAATGAAATCACATACTGCATATTGTTGTATACCTAAATTTAATAAACAATTATACCTTATGGACGAGTCGTGTGATGATTTAATGCGTGTTCCCTGTAAAAGACGAAATTTCATGCGTACTTGGAGGCGTCCGAGTGAAAAAATTGTCTATACGAGTGTGGTCATCGATGTAAAGTTTTTCGCCGCAGGTCTAAAATTACAGAGCAATGATCGGTCATTGTTTTTTTTTTTTTTAAAAGAATTTTAATTCATAACTTTTAACAGCATTTTAATTTTTAAGTTTTTCGAAAAGAATTTGAATGAAATGCGATCTTTTACCTGAGAGAGTGTTCTATGGAGACTGGGCTTCCGTTGGACTTGTTGTGATGTTTTCCGGGTTTAATTATTGAACATCTAGTTATGAGATATTCGACGGTGATGAAACACAATTTTTTTTTTGTATCGTTTCAGATTTCTGACTTGAAATTGTAAACTTAAAATAAAATGTTTAGGTTTCTTATGGTGTGCAATAATCCACTGATAGTGTGTTAAATAACGTTATTTTGAGATGTGAACCAGAGCAGTCGTATGCAATGAATTGGCCACGGTATATTGAAATGTAATGTTGACCATAAGGTAAGAGATCTGAGGATGGTCGACTGAGCCCCGGACAAAGGTGTTGTACGTGAAAGTACAGTTGGGTCTTCATAATTGTCTTTGTTTCTTGTCTGTGCGCGTGATGAGTGCAGTCGCATCATATCGGTCGATTTCAATAGTAATTGTGGGAACATATATTAGAGTAAATATACATAATAATATGTATGATGATCGCCTCCTTACGTCCACCCTACACCGTTTTTGGTTGTGCCTCCACGGGACAGCTGAGAGGTCACATGTATGTGAAGAAAAATGTGAATAAAGGAGAGATTCAATTGAATTTAATGTTAACGGAGGGTTGTTGTTCGTACAATAAGAAAGAGATATGGGCTGCTAAAGAGTAAAATGAGAAACACAGTTAATTTTACTTTCATTTACCAATGATGTTTTTAACGTTTTGACATTGATGTTTATTTGGGTGGATTGTAATGTGGGTATTACAGGGTTTTTTTTTTCATTTTAGTGCCGATTCAAGCAAAAAGAAGGTTCTGTACCTACTTTTTTTTACATTAATTGATCCTTATCATCTGATTCTAAGGTTTTTTTTTTCTAGGTTTTTTTTCGAGGATATTTTCAAAAGTCTGTTGATCGGCGGTAGGTGTACATTTTTCTCGTTCGTCATTTCACATCCTCGTTTGTAATGCTACGCCTAACAGAATATACAATAATATATAATATACAAGTCGTGTGAGTTTTGAAAAAATTTATTAGTTGAAAAATATACTATGAAATTTCACAACCTCAAATCTTCATCAAAAAGAGTAATAGTCTCTAAACAAGAATCGATTACAATATATTTTATTGAAATCTATATATATATATAATCAAAATGTCATTTCTAAAAACGAAAAATAAAAACTCTTAATTTATAGTTTTATCTAACATTTAATGTAACAATAAGTTAATATAATATTAAAAATCGTAAGAACAGTAGGTAGGTAGGTACTCGGGTAAAATAAAGACGGCTCATGCGTTAAGTATATACGAGTACTTACATATAAATAGATGCACTGCACACGTTTTGCCGAGGGCGGGCAAGATCTTCTCGAAAAAATGTGGTATTCAGACACACGCGGCATCGGTTGAGTTTTTTTAGTTTTCACCTACTACTCGTGCAACTATAATTTGAGGGAAAATTTCGATCAGGAGGAATAATATTATACTACCCGTATTGTGTACGAGTGGTTAGAAAAAATACGTAAAATCGGTTTCGCACGAACAACGGTATCAATAACGGCGCGGAAGAAAAATATACGTAAAATATAAAACGTAATTTATGATTTGTACAAGTTACAAGTTAAAAAAAAAAAAAAACGAAAGAGTCAATTTAGTTGGGTAAAAAATATTCGATTCCGCTTTGTTTTTTTTTTCTTTTTTACAAAAATCCAAGTCGCGAAAGACCGAACTGCTGGACCGCCCGCCGACTGTCGCGATTCGATATTAATTTATTATAGTCGAAGTTCCGGTTAAAAATAAAGTAATGTTATACGTAAAACAAGACACGCGCTTTCGGATTTGATTTGAAATATTACTTAGAAATGTGTCTAGTTTTTTTTTCACCAGAGAAAATACAAAATACAAGACTTAAGAGTGTTTGAGATATTGCCCAACCCTGCGTTTAAGTTGTACACACGTATATATATTATAACATATTATTATTATTTATGTTTACTATTTATATATATAATTATTATGTATGTGCGTTAATCGTATTTAAGCTATAACGTAAATTATAATTAATTTTACAGTGTGCAGAAAACACGTTTCGCACGGTTTTTACATTTTCACAACGTTTCCAAAGTTTTTTTTGTTTTTTTTCGACACCTCGCGTGTCATTATATTTTACACGATAATTATTATTACGTTTAAAGTCGATCGTCTGAACGACACGATCGAATCGATACGTCTTAAATACTGTAGTACGGGATTATATATAAAATTTCGTTCGACTTTTAAGTTTTAATCACAACAAATTAAAACAAACACAATTACAACTCTCGCGGGCGCGCGTAAATAAATCACATTACATAATACTACTATTTTATTTAAAAACGGCTACTGTTTGTCGGCCAGTGTCCTATAACGAGATTTTAATGCACGAGAAACGTGGTAATTGAATTACATTATTGTTCTACAAACGACGACGACGCCGCGCCGCGCCGCCGCCGCCGCCAAACCTCGATAAATTGAAATTTCTTCGAAAACTACCCTGTGTTGTGGTTTTTTTATTGCGGCCTATATTTATAGATTTATACTTATATTAGCCCGACGATCGAGGCTCTCGAAAACAGGCGAACGGGGCTAAGAAGAAAAGAAAACACATGGACTTTATACTCTCGAAACGTGTCAACGGTAATACGTAATAATAAAAGCCAAAAAGTACGTCGTCGTCGTCGTACAGATTCCGATTAAAGGACTCGTGTTACGCACTTATGACGAACTTTGTTCGTATAATACTTACACGAAGTACTCGGAACAAGTATTGTAAATCGATTCGGATAACAACCGTAAAGTTTCGCACGCGATGGCCACAACATTGCAAAGTCTCCTAATCGTATTAAAAAAAAAAAAAAAAAAAACCTATTTTAAAAACAACCGTAATACACTATAATAATTATAATATTATGGTACACGCGGGTATTATCACCGTCGCTCGGCGATGGCCGACCTTATAGCTGCTGAATCCCTTCCGTGCTCAAGTACGAAGGGTCCACGGACACCACTTTGGCGGTCAGGAACGCGTGCACGCAGAACAGCAAACTCTGGAGGTCTTGACAGACCAATTCCTGCGACAAAACGATTAAAAAAATCGATTATTATTTACCACACGCGGCGGATTCGAATGAGCGCTGGGCATCACGGACCCGCGCGGGACCGATTTCAACGGCGACATTAACGATTACGTCACACCCGCATAACGAGTGCGAAAAACTACTGGTCGAATTCGAATCGAAACGGATAATTGTTGTACTTATAACATCCCCCCCGGTACTAATTTCAACGATAATAATAATTGTATAAACGACCATTATCAATTTGTCAACTCGACGCTTTTTAAACGCAGATTAAAACTACCGGAAAAATTAGAAATAATTGCGATATGTCCTCGAGCATCAAAATCGGATCTACGGGACTGCAGGATTTTTATCATGTCGTTTCTTGTCATATTGATTTACGATCGACCCGCATGGGCGAAATTACATAGTCATTGCGACACGAGCCTGGCCAAGCATAATTTTTTGTTTTTCGTTTATAACGTCCCGTAGTGGATGATTTAAATAATAAGAGGCAAAGGGGCTTTAGCCCCCACTCAAAATAGGTCTTATTTTCGACAGTTATATATAATTTAGAAATACCAAAAAATATTTTAATTCCTAAAGCTCTCAAACAGTATAGAAAATAATGTTACAAATTAATGATTATTGTAATCGTTGGAAAATCGATATTAGCAGCGGTCGAGCATCCCTGAAATGTTAGATTTTCGTCTATGGATTTCCTACCGTAAAATCCTTAAATCCACCCTGTACGGAAATGTGTGAGTACGTATATTATAATAAATTGACAAAAACCTTGGTTTCGATGCGACCGTTGTCGTTGAAGTGGAGTTTCAGACGAGAAATGTGATCGTCCGAGGAGCCGCGGAGCTCGGAAAATTTGTACGTCCACACGTTGGAATTTGTCCAGTTATCGTACAGCGTGAACCCGTTGTCCCAGTCCAGTATCAAGTTCGATGGCTGTTGGTTGTTCCCGAACAGCACGTAAAACGTTCTGCTCTGTTTACGCGAAAAACGAAAACACATTATTGGCGACACGATGAAATATAATAATGTTATTCTAAACAAACATTTTTGAGTTTTAATTAAACGTTAATATTAAACCGCTAAATATAATAAATTCAAAAGCAAAAAAAAAAAACCAATCAATTTGTTTGGCCCCCGGATCATTAGGCGACACCCGAAATCGTGATACTCACGTCAAAATTGACAAAATGATCGGTTAGAATTTAATAAAAACGTATTCGGTTTACTGTAACGAAAGTCGCGTTCGCTACCAAGTAATAAACATAATACTATAGTTATTATAACAACGATTGGACGTGTTTTTAGTCTTTCGAAATGCCCGTTTCGCCGCAGCACGTGAATAACGATTTTACTCAGTGGCGTACTGACGGGTGGGAGGTTTTGGGGATAGTCGAAGATATCTATAGGTACATTAGAATGCAATAAACGACCCGAACGAATGATAAAAAAAAAGAAAAGAAAATGCGACCGAATAATATACGTCTGAAAAGTGCATCGGACGTACGTTTGCGAATGCAAGTCACGTGCCGATCGCTATAGCGACTGCAGCTGCAGCGGGCGATGACCACCGCGATTTATTCAGATTTTTTCGTGAAAGGTCCGAAAAACCGTTTATGTGACCTTTTCGCATCGCGAATTATCATAATAATAATAATACGCACATACGATGTGATACTCTATAATAGTTCTGTCGTGCGACTTACTTTGATGTGCATCATGGACGTGCATATCGACCTGTGCCACGCGCACTGCACGTCCAGCAGACCCTGTTTGGTCTCCATCGAGAAGTACCGGGACACACCGTTGGACGTCTGTAGCAAGAAACAGTTTTGCCTCTGATCCACGTTCTCCGCGTCTTTCACCAGTCTCAACATGGACTCGTACAGTTTGTACACGACGTCGCAATCCAGCCATTCCGTGATGGACATCTGCAGCAACGAGCGAAACCGATTCATTGACGTTTGCAATTATTTACAAATTCAAAAGCGTAGGTATTAATAATAATATTTACGCCTTTTTTTCACGAAAAAATCACAACAACACAACGTGTCGTCGTCGTCAGCAGTGTGATATGTATTACATAATATACGTTTTACGGTTTTATTTACGTAATAAATACACATATTTCATTAAAACTTGTAAATTTGAAACTCGAGAGACGCTGTAAACTCTGGAGATTAAAAACAAAATCGGATCCTGTACAGGAAACGAAAAAAAACCGGGACCGGGGACAATCACAGCGGGAGACCGCAATTTTACGATAAAAACGCGCGTAATGTTTTGTTTTATTAGCCGTAAAAATACGACCCCGCGCGTATCTGAAATATCATCTGCGTCGTGACGGCGCGGCGCGGCGGCGTCGACGGAGTAAAGTTTCCGGCACGTTACCCTGTGCAGCGAACGCTCTCGCCGTGTAAGACGAAATTAAACTACCATTTATCTGCGAGGGCACACGCGACCGGTCGTGCCCTTTTTTTTTATTTTATTATGAATTTCAAGTCTCCGGACGGACGAGCGCGGTTCTCTGTACGTAATAGACCATATTATAAATACGAGTATAAATTGAGATTACTAATTGGCCCTCGAGATTTCATACCGATCGAAACACCACCGACGAGACACGGTCGTCGCTCGCGCCATACCGTCACGTTACAACATAATAATATATACCCTCTTTGTGTGTGACTAATGGAGTGACAACAGCTCTCGGGCGAAAATTGTGTGTGTTTAATAAGCCCTCCAAACCGGGGACACGAAGTACCAATACAAACCGCCGTAATGGATTCTATAAACACGACACGCGCGCGCGCGTTATTGAAGAGAACGTTTTTATTTGTTTTTTTTTTTTTTTTATCGATTTAACGCGTACAATCATTTATATAGGTCATGAGACTTTTTACAATTATTAGTATAATAACGCGCACGAAAAGAAATCATCTGCAAGTGCCGACGATACGTCGCGCGTCGTCTTCTTATAATATCCGTTCGTCGTTTATAACTTTATCTCAGAGTTCCTATATCCGACCGCGGTGATAAGTAGTAACACGACTGGTAATAATAACTCGTGGCGCGGTCCAAAAAAAAAAAAAAGGTGAATAAATACTTTCCCGAGTGTCACCAGATTTTCAAAATTCGACCCCTAAGGGGGTTAAAAGGGGTAAAAAAAGGGTGAAAATAGACAAATTCGCCCGGGTTTTGAGTATGAAATTCGGTCAGCAGTTACGTTTTAATATATAGCGGAGACCCCTGGGTAAAGGATTTTTCGAAATTCGACCCCTACAGTAATTTTAAAAGGGGTAAAAATGAAAGAAAAATAAATAAAAAGTTATACTGCACGCGGACGAAGCCGTCGGGTTATTCAGCTAGTATTATAATAAAAATATTTTATTTCAATATACGTAAGTCGACGACTGATTATTCTATACGTCGTCGACTACACCGCGGTGAAATATTACGAGTATGTGTGTACATAATTCATTGTCATTTTCGCGGTGACATATACGACGGGGTGTAGACTATGTATAAAGTGTTTCTATGACAATGAACTCGGGCGGTACAATCCTTTACGGTATAATATGTATGTATATTACGCATGTACAATAAGGTAAAAGCAGTAATAATAAAGTACGTACACATATTGTGCGGGCGCTCGGAAACTTTCGTATAATATCTATACTGCCCGGAAAGGGTAGGTATGTGAAATACTCGAATTCCGCAGTTCCGGTGATGCGCGCGAAGGAATTTCGAGGTGTTTGGTGAAAATAACAAAATTAAAGATTTCGTAAAAAAAACGATTCTGTTTTCAAATACGGCCGAGTATTTTTGAAAGGGGGCAAAAAAAATCGCTTCGAGGTAATGTGATGACAAAACGGGCTAAAATCGATCTCGCTTGTTAATACTAACGTTTTTCTTTTACTCGTAGATATATTATAATTTAAGAGGTTTTCTATTTGTTTATTATTCGCGCGTTCGAGATAAACGATAATATTTTTATAAACACATGCCAAGTACGAGTATACTAACCGGCGGCGTGTCGAAAAGCAACACGTCTCGTCCTCTGATGATCATGAATCTGGCGCAATAGCTCTGCCACGGGTGGTTGTTGTTCAGCACTCCCTCGTTTACCCATCCCATGTACTCGATTTTTTCGTTGATGCCGAAATTCAGATTGTAGAGCTTGATCTGGAAAATAAAAAACCATACGTCATACATCGTGGTGTACGTGGCGGCGAAATGAAATGAGCGGGAGAGTTTATGCCAAAACGTCCATATATTATTTTAATATCGTACTTGGATTTCCGCTAGATTGGAGATGTTTTCGGAAATCAGTCTGACCCAGTCGGATAGACTATTGACGTTATCGCAGTGTA